>MU188513.1:5079-26760 GCA_016904865.1 Pissodes strobi | reverse complement strand
TCTCGCGACAAGCTTTTATATCATATAAAAATGTTTAATGTAACAAAATAATGGGTTTGATTTACTTCAAAATTTATTTTCTTCTTTTTAGTGCATTTAAATAAAAGCTTGTTTTTAAAAAATTATTTTTTACTTTTATTTATCTTTATATATAATTAACTGTATCAAAAGATATAACGGAAAATGTTTAAAGAGAGTTCCTCCATTGGACTACATAAGTATAGATATATGAATATTATAATCCATGCTTACTTGTTTTTCTTATATTTTAAAAAGTTTACTACTTAGCTTGAACACAAAATAAAACAGAACGGTTCAATGTGTTTCACTTCAATGTTATAACGATTTAAAATATTTTCAAATTTTAAATTCTGTTGTCCTAACGTTTTATGTCACTATTCAATGTCCTAATTTTTACAAAATATCACTATTCGCCTTCCAACTGGCTATAATTTTGTGTTTGTTTGACCCGTTTGTTCAGAACTACCAAACTTCTCCAAATTGTTTAGCATGATTTAAATAATAAATAATAAATAATAAATTTTAATATCTCAGACCACCTAGGCCAAATTCTCAGTTTCAGTATTGAAAATAAAAAAGTTTGTATAGAAAAATGCATCAGGTCGATTACACATCATGGATTGCATACATTTTACTGATTAATAGAAAATCTTTCCTGGGACTTTATAGCGGATGTAAACACTAATGTTGA
The DNA here is from genome assembly GCA_016904865.1 of Pissodes strobi. Classification (NCBI taxonomy): domain Eukaryota; kingdom Metazoa; phylum Arthropoda; class Insecta; order Coleoptera; family Curculionidae; genus Pissodes; species Pissodes strobi. The sequence continues at coordinate 26,048 of MU188513.1, read as the reverse complement.
TGAAAAAGTACAAATTTTCATAAACCTATTGGAGAGAGCATATCTGCAGTCCTTTCCGGAGAAAACTGTTGCGACTAGAACTGATCAACCAAACAAGGTGAGCTGGTTTAATGATGAACTTAGAGGCATGAGGAAGTGTTTGGGCCTTTTGAATGATGTGTGCAAGCAGTATAATAGAGTCAATGATTTGAAAGCATACAAAAGTTATAAAATGGAGTATAAACGTGCTATTGTGGAGGCGAAGAGATTTGCTAATGATAGGGCCATAGTTTCCGCAGCTAATCCAGTAAAATGTGCGGTATAATAAACAAGAAGAGGGAATGCAAGGGGAAGGATGCTGCGGATACAGAAATATTTCTAGAGGAATTTAATATATTTTCTCAAATATACCTAAAAAGCTAATTGGGAGTATGCCCCAGGCCAATACTGACCACATCCAGTACCTAAGCAATCTTAATATTCATACTGATAACTTTGATTTTAAAGAAATGAGTTTCATAAATATGAGGGGTATTATCAAAGTATATGTAAACTAGTAGCTCCACTCCCCCAAATATTTTGTGCCAGCCGCCGAAAATCCGCAGATTGTTGGCAGCATGTAGAGCGTTTTAGTTTAATCAGTCGTTCGTATGTAGGCAGAGTGTTCAGAACAGAGTCGGATTTGTGGAAATCCTTAATTTTATTTCTATTTTAATATTTTATTCGGACTTCGGTGGAAATATATACGAAGCAATGAAAAATACAAAGGCAAATAGGAGAAATCCATAGTCGGATTAGTGAATAGATATGTTAATAAAATTAGGTGAAGGTCGAGACCAGAAAAATCGTCTAGGTGTCAGATTTTTTTTATAAGTACATATTATATAACGATAACGGAATGCTTTGTAAATATTAAATATCTTTTGGCACTGTGAAACTAACCCAAAGTTGATACGACGACAAACTCAATAGCTAAAATAAGTTGAGAATAAGTGAAACTAACCGAAAGTTAATTGAACACTAACCCAAACTAACCAAATCTATTAAAATTGATTATAACGTATCGGAACTGCTTCAAATGGCTAAAATAAGTTGAGAATAAGTGAAGCTAACCGAAAGTTGATTGGACTACTAACCCAAACTAACCAAATCTATTAAAATTGAATATAACGTAACGGAACCGGTTCAAATGATTAAAATAAGTTGAGACTATGCGAAACTAGCCGAGAGTTCAATCGACGACTAACCCAAACTAACCAAATGTAATAAAATCATTATAACGTATCGGAACCGCTTTATATGACTAGCATAAGTTGAGAATAACTGACACCAACCGACAGTTGAATCGACGACTAACCCAAACTATCCAAATCTATTAAAATTGATTATAATGTATCGAAATCGATTCAGATGACTAAAATAAGTTGAAACTAAGTGAAACTAACCGAACGTTGATTGGACGACTAACCCAATCTAACCAAATCTATTAAAATTGATTATAATGTCTCGGAACCGGTTCAAATAACTAAAATAAGTTGACTAGCCGAAAGTTGTTTGGACGACTAACCCAAACTAATCCAAAGTTAATTCGACGACTAACCCAAACTAACTAAATTTATTAAAATTGATTATAAGGTATCGGAACCGGTTCAAATAACTAAAATAAGTTGAGACTAAATGAAACTAGACGAAAGTTGTTTGGATGACTAACCCAAATTAACCAAATCCATTGAAATTGATTATAACGTATCAGAACCGATTCAAATGATTAAAATAAGTTGAGACAAAGTGAAACTAATCAAAAGTTGAATCGACGATTAACCCAAATTAACCAAATCTATTGAAATTGATTATAACGTATCGGAACCGCTTTAAATGACTAAAATAAGTTGAGAATAAGTGAAAGTAAGCGAAAGTTGAATCGACGACTAACCCAAACTAACCACATCTATTAGAATCGATAATGACGTCGGTATTGTAACCGTTTCAAATGGCTAAAATAAGTTGAGAATAAGTGAAACTAACCGAAAGTTAATTGAACACTAACCCAAACTAACCAAATCTATTAAAATTGATTATAACGTATCGGAACTGCTTCAAATGGCTAAAATAAGTTGAGAATAAGTGAAGTTAAACGAAAGTTGATTGGACTACTAACCCAAACTAACCAAATCTATTAAAATTGAATATAACGTAACGGAACCGGTTCAAATGGTTAAAATAAGTTGAGACTATGTGAAACTAGCCGAAAGTTCAATCGACGACTAACCCAAACTAACCAAATGTAATAAAATCATTATAACGTATCGGAACCGGTTCAAATATCTAAAATAAGTTAAGGCTAAGAGAAACTAACCCAAAGTTGATTTGGTGACTAACCCAACTAATAGCATCTATTAAAATTGATTATAACGTCTTAGAACCGGTTCAAATATTTGAAATATGTTGAGACTAAGTGAAACTAACCGAAAGTTGAATCGACGATTAACCCGAACTAACCAACCTAATCCGGTTAGTCGTTCAATCAACTTTTGGTTAGTTTCACTTAGTTTCAACTTATTTTAGTCATTAGAACCGGTTCAGATACTTTATAATCAATTTTAGTAGATTTGGTTACTTTGGTCTAGTTGTCGATTCAACTTTCAGATAGTTTCACTTTTTCTCAACTTATTTCAATCATTTAAAGCGGTTCTAATATGTTATAATCAATATTAATAGATTTGGTTAGTTTGGGTTAGTCGTCGATCCAACTTTCGGTTAGTTTCACTTATTCTCAAATTATTTGAGTCATTTAACGCGTTTCCGATACATTATAATCAATTTTAATAGATTTGGTTAGTTTAGGTTAGTCCTCGATTTAACTTTTAGTTTGTTTCACTTAGTCTTAACTATTTCAATCAGTTGAACCGATTCCGATGCGTTATAATCAACTTTAATAGAGTTGGTTAGTTTGGGTTAGTTGTAGATTCAACTTTCGTTTAGTTTCACTTATTCCCAACTTATTTTAGATATTTAATGCGGTTCCGATACGTTATAAATAATTTTAATAGATTTGGTTAGCTTGGATTAGTCCTCCAATCTATTTTGGGTTAGTTTCAATTAGTATCAACTTATTTTAGTCATTTGAACCCGTTACGATACGTTATAATCAATTTTATTAGATTTTGTTAGTTTTGGTTAATTGTCGAATCAAGTTTCCGTTAGTTACACTTAGTTTTAACTTATACCTTAGTCATTTGAACCGGTTCCAACACGTTATAATCAGTTTTAGTAGATTTGGTTAGTTTGGGCTAGTGGTCGAACCAACTTTCCGTTAGTTCACTTATTCTTAACTTATTTTAGTCATTTAAAGCGGTTCCGATACATTATAATCAATTTTAATAGATTTGGTTAGTTTAAGTTAGTTTTCCAATAAACTTTCGGTTAGTTTCACTTAGTCTTAAATTCTTTTAGTCATCCGATACGTTATAATCAATTTTGATAGATTTGGTTAGTTTGGGTTAGTAGTTCAATCAACTCTCGGTTAGCTACACTTATTCTCAACTTATTTTAGTCATTTCAAGCTTTTCAGAATACATTCAAATCAATTTTAATGGATTTTGTTAGTTTGGGTTAGTCGTCAACAACTTTGGGTTAGTTTCATTTAGTCTCAACTTATTTTAATTATTTGAATCTGTTCCGATACGTTATAATTAATTTGAATAGGTTTGGGTTAGTCCTCCAATCAACTTTCGGTTAGTTTCAGTTAGTATCAACTTATTTTAGTAATTTGAACCCGTTACGATACGTTATAATCAATTTTAATAGATTTTGTTAGCTTTGGTTAATCGTCGAATCAAGTTTTGGTTAGTTTCACTTAGTCTCAGCTTATTGTAGTCATTTGAACCGGTGCCGGTGCCGATACGGTACAACCAATTTTGATAGATTTGGTTAGTTTTGGTTAGTCGTCCAATCAACGATACAAAAAAGCCGTAACGCGAGACGAAAACATAAACCATGTCACAACGATCACTTTCATGAAACCAAAGAAGTGTAGTAAAAATGAGATTCCGAACTATTATATTATTATATATATTTTTAAATATATTTTAGGTAATCCACTATTATTGCTATCTTTGAAACGGTCAAAGCTACAAAGTTGATTAAATTAGAAAGTGCCATTATTGATGCCTTTTCAAGATCGATTTGCAGTGTTGTTAAATTCTTGTTAGATTCTGAGATAGCAACAGTGGTATCACCTAAAAATTACACCCCGTATAGCAAATTTTTTTTCAATTTCCTTCTATGAAAATATTTTTACAACTTTGCTCAGTTTCACTTGATTTTTCACCGGCCGGCATTCAGTAGGTCTTTCGGTACGAGTCCATACAATCTCCTGAATACATCTCTGACTAGAGAAAGCCACGCGAATCAATCGGACACTTACGCAGCGCATCGGTCATCTCCAGTTGTCACTTGATATAAAAGAATGTGGCACAATTACATCAAAGGATTTACCGCTGAGTGAACTTACTAGTTTACATATACTTTGGTATTATCAACAAACTTAAAATTTTTTAAAATTCTGATATATAATCTAACAGTGCCACTAATAAAATCAATTGTAAACTTAATTATTGCTCCCCTCACAAAACTTTTCAACATGTGTATTGGAGAGGGTATATTCCCAAAAGCCCTGAAGCAAGCACTCATTACGCCAATCTACAAAAAGGGTGATAGTGGCCTTGTCACAAATTATAGACCGATTTCTTTGTTTCCAGTGAAGCAATGGCACAGCAGATCGTTGAATTCTTCGAAACAGAGGGATTATTTACAGATAGGCAATATGGGTTTCAACAGGGGAAAAGCACCACTTTAGGGATACTTGACCTTCTTGATGATATCATGAATTGCTTTGAGGATCGCAAATACATGTCGGTGCTCTTCTGTGACCTGAGCAAGGCATTTGACTGCGTCTCACACGAGCTCTTGCTGTGAAAGCTAAGGTCCTACAATTTCGGTGACAGCAGTGTCAGGCTGCTGCAGTCATACCTTAGTGACCGCTCACAGTTAGTAAGGGTGAGGGGGGGGGTCATCTGCAGAACTTCCACTAGATATTGGAGTCCCACAAGGATTCATACTGGGGCCAATTATTTTCTTAAAAATGGCTTACCACAATGCAACAAAAACTCCAGATTTATACTTTTTGTGGATGACACCACACTCATAGTTGCTGGAGAATCAGAAGGCGAAGCAGAAAAGAAACTGATGGAGGCAAGGCTCACGGTCGAGGAGTGGTTTCTATCTAACCGACTTTTATTGAATGCAGATAAAACACAAAGTGTGCTTTTCTCCCTTAGAAACACTAATAACAATCAAGTAACACATGCAAAATTCTTAGTGTGTTTGTGCTGCGAAACCGGGTGGGGTGTGTTTCACCTAAGACACTAAAAGTAGCATACTATGCCCTATTCCACAGTAGTATGATATATGGCATAATGACATGGGGGGGGGGCTCGACACATGCTGCCAGGGTGTTTGGGCTGCAGAGAAGAGCACTGAGGATCATCGCTGGCCTTGGTTACCGAGAGGACTGCAGAGCTGCTTTTTCTGCTATGGGCATTCTCACTTTTCCCTCAGAATATATCTTGCAAAATCTATGTAAAAAAGAATGAACATATATTTAAAACTCATGGGGATTCATATTATGATACGATGCATAAGAATAATTTGGTGACTGCTTACTGCAGACTGGGAAGGTGTCAAACTAGGCCAGAGTTCATGGCTGTAAAATTATTTAATAGGATTCCTCTAGATATAAAAATTCTTTCCCTTAATACATTTAAAAAAAAATTAAACATATACTAACAACAAATGTTTTTTATAGTTTGGGTGATTTTCTTAACACCATCATTTTTGATTAGAGAATTTCTTGAAACCAGATTTTTTTTGGTTGGGTATATGCTGGCTGCCGGGCGCCCTTTCTTGTTCCTTAGCATTTAAGTTTTAAAATGGTGTAAGTAAATTAATTTTAATACGTATTAGTGTGCTAGCTTGGTCTGCCTGTAAAATTTTAAATGTCCTATAAATTATTTTAATCCAAAGAGCATCATCTTATGGTGTTCAGACAATGCTCTGTTTAATAATATTGGTCTATGCTTTGTCTTGTACTAACTTTTCTTTTGACATGTGTAAATACTGTATGTATACTGACATTAAAGATTATTTGATTTGATATGATTGATTTGATTTGAAAAAGTTTATGAGAATATATTGATACAGCAGCAGCTACACATGACATTCTCTTTGTGCACAAACGTTGTATGTTAATATACTTCAACTATGTGCTTATCTTCAAAGAATACTATCTTAAATTTAAATTATATTTATAATAAATAATACTTGCTCTGTGGTTTTCGATATTCTATGTTAATAGTTTACTAATATGTCCTAGTGATGTTTATATAATATTGTGTTAGGTATATCAACATAATCAGAATGTTTATAAATACATACGACATGCCCTAGTTGTTCAAAAGAATAATACATATTTTAGTTTTTTATTTTAATTTTATCTGATCATTGAATTTTACATATTTTCCAAATGCCATAATATTTTTATATTATACATTGGGCTAGTACGTTATAAGCATTACATGTAGTTATAATGCGTTTTAAATCTGAAGTTAATTTTTTTACTTGTCTTGTTTTCCAAATACACGAACAAGCTACCACACTGTATAACACAAATTAAGAAGATTATTGTAATATGATATGAAGTTCCATTTTTAAGAAGCCTTGATTTTCTTGCTTAAAAGCTGTTCATTTAGTCTACTCGTTCCTGAAATGGAAATATTTGCCGGCTTCACAAATACTTTTCTCCCGGTCATTTCCAAGTCAATTTGGAAATTCGGGAAGGAAGGCGACGGAAATTCAATTAAGTTTAATGTTTGATCCGGAGCCGCGGTGTAAAAAAGCCAGGCCCCAGTCTTGAATAATATCGCCCCGTAATGGATTTCGAATTAAGTGATGCGTCTCAAAGGACCGATTCCTTGCGTTTTATTTGCATTTTTATGGGTGGAAGCGCTCGCGAAATAGACGAAAATATGCTCCAATTTGGCTTTAAGGTGCGAGTAAAACGATATAATAAGCGTATATTTGCAAAAGGTGAAAATGAAAAAAAAAATGTTTTATACATTTTTTAGAAAAGTTATGGATTTATTGATCAATGGAATATAAAACTCGCACCAGGATTTAAAACAGTTAATAGGTAATCTCAACTCGAATTCTAGTGAATAACTTTCAAATTCCCATATCACTGTCCAACGTACAACGCTCCTCAAAATTAATAATTTAATTTTGGCTTAAGTTTTTCTGCATTTGAATACTGCCACACAACATATTATTTTACAACAGAACTTCAATCTGTATTCAAAAGTAGTTCTGTTATCTATGAATCAATAATGGAAGAAAATAACTTTTGATCCAAAAGTGATCTCGATTACCATAACTAATTATTAGTTATGTGGATATCCAAAATAAATATTATCTTCAAATTCAAAACGTTATAAGGACATCTATTTTGTATGCAAATGGATCAATTCATATTATTCGTGTGTAATGTTAATATTTATTTTACCTAATATAATGGACTGTATAATCATTGGACGGAGGTTCATTCAATCCATTCATGAATAAGAATATTAAGTACTTCCTAGTATAGTTCTTTTCTTGTCCTCTAATTTGGGAATCAATAATTTCAGATGACCAGTGGATATATATTTTCCAACGAATAATTCGATTTTACAGAAACAATTGATATTTTACAAAATATCAAAAGAAATCAAGAGAAGAATAATAAACCAGAAATAAACAAATCACAGATTGAAATAGTTAGTGGTTTATTCATTTCTAATAATACTCACGTAATAATTCCCAATTGCTGATGATACGGCAGTGATGTATACGTAGAATTCCTGGAATGTAGTGAGAAAAAGTACGCAAAAATACCCATAATAATAGTAAAGCAGGTACCTGCCAATAAATTTTGATTGTCTTTAGTTGTACCAAAAGAAAAGCGCCATGCTTTAACTAAATAGTAGTACTGACATATCAACCTTTTCTCTGGTACAGGGTGGCGTTTTTTTAAATTATTTACGGCGAACGAACTGTCAAATAAGACATAAACCGTAAGAAATAGTTATTTTTATTACGCATGCATCATAATCAACGATTATCGCACGCTGCAGCGTGCTTAAAATGATGTTTATGATGCGCGTACTTTTTTAAAGGTTGCTATAGAAACATTTGATCTATCTTTTTTACCTAGATATTTACCTGCCGTTTAAATTACTATATGTCAAAATGAAGGAACATATTTAAAAACAACATTGCTTTATTCTAAATAGTAACTACGTAACTCAAAAAAGTAAAATATTTTTGAGAATATGATGCATTCGTAATAAAAAATAGCGTATGATATACGTGTATAAGAGGCCTTTAAAGCCCTTGCGACTTACAAAACACTCCGCTGCGCGTCGTGTTTTGATATATGTCGCGCGTCTTATACACATATATCATAATATACTATTACATTATTAGTGTTGTAAAGATTCATATTACAACACGAGATGTTAAAGTTGTCAAACGAGGCGTCAGCCGACTTTGATAAAACATCGAGTGTAGTAATATGAATTTACAACAAGAATATTGTACAAAATTTGATCTACTTTCATCTATGAATAAAAATATTTGGCAAAAGGCATTTTTAAAAATAAAAATGCACATGTAAAAATGCACCTGCTATTGTTTACTAATCAAGTTTTTATGTTACCTTTCGCATGGTTACTGTCGAAACTTTGTCAAACAAATCCAAAAATATAAAAAGCGCTTTTCAAAATGAGCGATTCTGATGGAAGTTTACCCTCTGATATAGAAGCAGCGGCAAACGAAGCGATCTCAAGTTTAGTTCCGACAAAATCCAAGGCGCGGTATGAGTTGGAGTACCAGAAGTTTGAAGATTTGTGTAAAGCTAACAAAATAAAAAAGGTGTCTGAGAAAATCCTTTTGGGTTATTTTTCCGGAAAGCAACGCTCCTAGAAATCATCTACACTATGGACTCAGTACTCAATGTTGAGAACTATGATTTCAGTCAAGACAAATCAAGATATAAGCAGATTTTCTCAACTAATCGCATTTTTGAAAAGAAGTTCAGAGGGTTACAAAGCCGAAAGGTCCAAAGTTTTTACAAAGGAAGACGTATGTAAGTTTCTTATTACTGCAGATGATGAAACATAGTTACTTATGAAGGTTGTTATGATAATAGGCATTTTTGGGGCTTGTCGGCGCGAAGAACTTCATATTGAAATGATTTGTATATAAAAATTGTGATTCCATGCTCGAAAACCAAAATTATCAGGCAATTTGTTATAACAGAAGGAAATGTGACAGGTGTCAAGTGTTTTTCGAAAATATGCTAAACTTCGTCCTCTTAAGGCAACTCACAGGCGGTTTTTTTGTATTCTGCGGAAAAGGAAAATGTACCTCCCAGCCTGTCGGAATTAATAGTTTTGGAAGTATACCAAAAAAGATTGCAACAGAACTTGGATTGAAGAATCCCGAAGGATACACTGGACATTGTTTTAGGAGGTCCTCAGCCACCATTCTAGTTGATGGTGGCGCAGATATGCAGATGTTAAAGCATCATGGAGGCTGGAAATCCTCTTCTACGGCAGAAAGCTACGTTGAGAATTCTTTAGAAAATAAGAAACAAATAGCAAAGAAGATCATGAGGTCAGACACGGATTTAATGATTGGAAATCGAACGTAAAGGGCTCCATCACATCCACTTCTGGTATACAAATTTCTAACTATAAAAAGTGTATTATTAATGTTTATAATAAACCTTAAGTGTTATAATTTAATAATAATTAATTTTAATTAATAATTGACGATTAATTTTATAATTGTTAATAATACATAAATCATTCGTCTAAAAAGTGTGGTTTTATTTAACAGCAAAATGTTAATAAAACCTTTTTTTTTATTACAGCACTAGTGCTGTAAAGGCATCTATTATAGCACAAGTTCTGTAACAAAACGATTATAGACCTGTAAAATTCATATTACTAAATGAAAGTAGATAAAATATAATTACGCCGCTACCTTTTACGAAAAACCTACAACAGAAATCTTTAAATACTATTTGTATATCTCCAATAATCACTACACCATATCTGGGGAGCAGACTTCCAAAAGCGTTAAGTCCATTTTTGAAAATCCCGCCAAAAGTATAAAAATTAACTCTGCTATCATATATTCACATTTTAAATAGTACTTGGACTTACAAAAAGATTTATATCCCATTTAAAATCATTTAAAAATATCACTTGGACATTCAAAGAGCATTAATTGTATCTGCATCGGACAAACCTGTTAGATATCAGACACGCATCGGCTTAAATGCGCTTGTTTACTAGTTGGGTACCAGAGCATCTACAGTGTGCTTCGGTACGGTTCCTAGAGATATTTCTTTGCATTAAAACAAACAGAGTAAGGAGGTGCCTATAAATCATGAGATAAAAGCAAAGCACTAGCCATTCTACATAAAACTACACCTCGGAACAGAAAATTGGCGCCAAAATCCCGATTTAAATTGGTTATCCCAAATAATTCCACCCAACCTGGAATAGTATATTTCATTACCAGTCCGGAGACTAGGCTTTTCCGGTGCGCGCACGACAGTTTCTGGAGTGAGACGAACATGTAATGAACGATATTTTTCATAATATTTCTCTGAAATCAAAACACAAACATTAAATTATTATTATTTTACGTATCCAAAATCATGTGATAATACATTTTTTCTACTACTGTATATATAAATGAACTTTCGGGCACTCGCAACACGAAACATAACGAAACTAAACCTTAAACATACCTGAATATTATACGTCGCTAACTACGAAAGGACTACGTTGCTAGCTACGAAAGTACTACTTTCGGGGCCAGGACAAAAAACACGAATACTCGTAACAAATTTTTATTGTATTTATTCAACCGAATTTTGGAAAAAAAACTTAATAACAGATTGCTTATACCTGTTTACTGAAGAAACAAGTGGTATAACAACAATGATATAAAACTTAAATCATAATTATTTATTACCATTAAGCTTAGCAGTGAAATTTGAACAGTTGGAAAGATAAATTGTTGGAATGTTATTCAATTTATAAGCTTCGCCTCCGCTTCGTATTAAAGTCTCGTTATTATCCTGGACTTGGACCATATTAAAACTCGTTCTATTTGTCACTCTCACGTCGTCGGATTGAATAAAAGTAGGATTTTCATGTAAGATCTTTTTGGAAATTTCAATTTTATTAGTATACGAATCACCAATATATCCCTCCGCAACGGACGAAGACCTCCAACAGCCATGTTTTTCAAATACAAAATGTCAACACCTGGAGCATTTGCGATAAACGTAGCTGATGTTCTTCTAAACGAGTGGCCAGTGTATTTATTTATGTCTTCAAGTTTCAAAAATTTGGCTATTTCTTTGGGAACATTCGAAATAGTGTTTTCCAATCACCTGATTTACACTAGGTGTAGCGATAGAACAAGCGTTCATCTTGTGCATTATTTGGCCTAACTTTAATGTAATCTTGTAGTAACCTCACAGAAAGAAACTGGACCTCCATCATCGGTTAACACAAAACTTCATTGAATCATGTTTTTGCTCTGGAGGATTTTAACAATAGCTACTTCATTGCTGACCTCGACGTCTTTCAATTTAATTTTATGGATCTCGGTCCGGCATGCTCCAGCTATTACCATTACTGCTATCACTTTCATAGATAAATAATAGCTATAATTAGGAACGTCAAGTAGAAACTTTATTATTATTAATTACTTTTCTGAAAATTTTAGATTTTTTAGCTTCGTAACCATCGTTTTTTCGTTTAATAAATGCAATGAGTTTCTTATACTGCGAAATATCTTGATTTTTGTTCACAGAAATAATCAATTTAAGCATGCGATATTGCGACCATAAGGTGATAAGGTTTCAGATTTCTCTTGGAAGTACGCTAATATCACATTTTCGTCAATTTGAGAAACGGTTTTATCCGCCAACCATTCTAAAAACAGGTTATACGTTTGATAGTATCTGTCCTTCGACTTCTCGGGTAACAGTGAGGCACATGCCAACTCAGCCGCCTTCTGAATAGCAACGTTTTGGTCTTGAGAGAGCATTTTAGACTAGCGAAATTAAACAATTATTGGAAAACTCTTGACAGACTTTGACAGTACTCAAATAACTAGTTGTCATGGATTATTTTACAGGTGAAAAATCCCTATTTTATCATTTGTAATTTGAATAAAATCAAAGTTCATTAATTGTAAATATTGATCAGGAACAGTAGTAGAAAAAATGTAATACATCACACGATGCGAAAGACTTTTTTGGTGTTCGGAGGTATTGAATCGCCTCGGGTTCGCCTCGGCTATTCAAAAACCTCCTTACACCAAAAAATTAACTTTCGCATCTAGTAATGTAAATAACTATTTAATTAAAATGTAAGCAAACGTCAAACATGGAAAACAAGCAAGACACAGGTATCTAAAATTTATCAAGCGTTGCTATGGAAATGTGTTTGGCATTATAGTGATTGAATAGGCAGCTAGTTTTGATGTTTTTGTGATAAGTAAGGTCAGAATAAATAAAATAATTTTGCTAAAAAATTAGACTATTGACGCTAAAATGTATTAATTTTATATACTGCATCTCTGTCTAATTTTAACCCAATGTATTATGCTTATTTTATAACTAAATAACTGCAAATTTACGATTTGAGATAGGGAAAACTTTTCCCGTGCTCCCGGAAAGACTTACTTTCTTTGCTGTACAGAGATATCGAAAATGATAGTTTTCAGAGAGGTATCATGAAATAGTATATTATTTTATATGGAGGAAAAGTGATATTTTTCATGGCGCGCTCGTGTTTAACAGCCGAACGTAGTTTTAGCTGGTAATAGAGAGCAAGCCATGAAAATTAACTTTTCCTCCAAATAAAATATGCTGTTTTCTCTTCAAATGTCGACAAATTAATGCAAAACATCTCTTTTTAATAGTAATAATGATTATTATTAAAGATAAGTGGGTTCGCAAGGCGGCTTAGACCGGCGCCGGCGTCGCGTCGGTGAATAGGCACAGGTTGACAAGAGTCTAACGACCCGAGCAAATTTTCGATACCGAAGGCCACCTATACTTACTACATAGGTGGCCTTGCGTGGAATGTATTCACAAGGAAGGGGGATTCTTTGTGAATGTATTTGCGGAAATGCATGCAAGCTGCTGCATATCCACTATAATGCGGCTTTTGTTAAATATATCCTGGTTTTTATTAAATAAAGCAAAATATTTCGTAAAAAGTGCATCCAAAGTACGGGCACGTGTTACAATAAGTAATATCACTTTTCGCATGGCCCTCCGCTCGCTGCGCTCGCTACGGGGGCTCAAGAGAAGGAAACTAACCAGGTGCTAACCCAAACTAACTCAAGACATACCCAAAATCAAGAAAAAAACTGTTTAAAAACTTAACCTTAAAAAAAGTAAAAAAAGCAACGTGCTTTGAACCCGAGCCGCCGATAGTTGCCGCTACCGAGTTGAGACCTAACCATCTAGACCTCCCGACCACCACGGCTGAAATCGATTGCACCGCGAAGACATAGCGCGAATGCAATCGCTCGAGTTAACGCCACCTACACTAAATGGCGTTAGAGTCGGTATCGAAAATTACATCGGGTCTCCAGACGCTTTTCACAGGTTGTAGTAACGTAACATAAAACTGTCAGTGGACACTGTCAACAATAATTATTTTTTTTTTAATTGCGTCTCCGATTGCGTTTTAATTCCATATTAATAAGCAGTTATTTAGTAACTAAACTAACTAAATTAGTGATTTTTAGAAATGCAGTAGACAAATTGAGTGATAAATACAAATTTTAGTTTAATAAATCTTGAGGTGTTGACGCTTATTTTGTTGTTTGTTTGTATCTATGTTGCTATGACAACACTTTTACCTCCGCCGGCGAAAAAGTGAAAAGTAGAGCCAAAGTATATGTAAACTAGTAAGTTCACTCAGCGGTAAATCCTTTGATGTAATTCAGCCACATTCTTTTATATCAAGTGACAACTGGAGATGACCGATGCGCTGCGTAAGTGTCCGATTGATTCGCGTGGCTTTCTCTAGTCAGAGATGTATTCAGAAGATTGTATGGACTCGTACCGAAAGACCTACTGAATGCCGGCCGGTTGAAAAATCGAGTGAAACTCAGCAAAGTTGTAAAAATATTTTCATAGAAGGAAATTGGAAAAAAAATTGCTATACGTTTGTCATTTTTAGGTGGTACCACTGTTGCTATCTCAGAATCTAACAAGAATTTAACAACACTGCAAATCGATCTTGAAAAGGCATCAAAGCTTTGCCCGTTTCAAAGATATCAATAATAGTGGATTAAAATGTATTTAAAAATATATAATAATATAATACTTCGGAATCTCATTTTTACTACACTTCTTTGGTTTCATGAAAGTGATTTTTCAAGGCCACGTTATGACATGGTTTATGTTTTCGTCTCGCGTTAAGGCATTTTTGTATCGTTGATTGGACGACTAACCAAAACTAACCAAATCTATCAAAATTGATTGTACCGTATCGGCACCGGCACCGGTTCAAATGACTACAATAAGCTGAGACTAAGTGAAACTAACCAAAACTTGATTCAATGATTAACCAAAACTAACAAAATCTATTAAAATTGATTATAACGTATCGTAACGGGTTCAAATTACTAAAATAAGTTGATACTAACCGAAAGTTGATTGGAGGACTAACCCAAACTAACCAAATCTATAAAAATTGATTATAACTTATCGGAACAGATTCAAATAATTAAATTAAGTTGAGACTAAATGAAACTAACCGAAAATTGTTCACGAATGACCCAAACTAACCAAATCTGTTAAAATTGATTTTAATGTATTCTGAAAAGCTTGAAATGTCTAAAATAAGTTGAGAATAAGTGTAGCTACCCGAGAGTTGATTGAACTACTAACCCAAACTAACCAAATCTATCAATTATAACGTATCGGATGACTAAAAGAATTTAAGACTAAGTGAAACTAATCGAAAGTTTATTGGAAAACTAACTAAAACTAAAATTATCTATTAAAATTATTTATAACGTATCGGAACCGCATTAAATGACTAAAATAAGTTGGGAATAAGTGAAACTAAACAAAAGTTGAATCGACAACTAACCCATACTAACCAAATCTATAAAAAATGATTATAACGCATCGTAATCGGTTCAACTGATTGAAATAGTTAAGACTAAGTGAAACAAACCAAAAGTTGAATCGAGGACTAACCTAAACAAACCAAATCTATTAAAATTGATTATAATGTATCGGAACCGCATTAAAAGACTAAAATAACTTAAGAATAAGTGAAACTAACCGAAAGTTGGATCTACGACTAACCCAAACTAACCCATTCTATTAATATTGATTATAACATATTGGAACCGCTTTAAGTGATTGAAATAAGTTGAGAAAAAGTGAAACTACCCGAAAGTTGAATCGACGACTAGACCAAAGTAACCAAATCTACTAAAATTGATTATAAAGTATCTGAACCAGTTCTAATGACTAAAATAGGTTGAAACTAAGTGAAACTAACCAAAAGTTCACTGAACGACTAACCGGATTAGGTTGGTTAGTCCGGGTTAATCGTCGATTCAACTTTCGGTTAGTTTCACTTAGTCTCAACCTATTTCAATCATTGGACCGGTTCTAAGACGTTATAAACAATTTTAAAAGATTTGGTTACTTTGGATTAGTCATCCAATCAACTTGCGTTAAAATTCACGTAGTTTCAACTTATGTTAGTCATTTGAACCGGTTCGGATACGTTATAATCAATTTTAATAGGTTTGGTTAGCTTGGGTTAGTTGTTGATTCATCTTTCGGTTAGTTTCACTTATTCTCAACTTATTTTAGTTATTTAAAGCGGTTCCGATACGTTATAATAAATCCTAATAGATTTGGTTAGTTTGGGCTAGTCGTCCAATCAATTTTCGATTAGCTTCACATAATTTCAATTTATTTTAGTCATTTGAACCGGTTCCGATACGTTATAATCAATTTCAATAAATTTGGTAGTTTGGATTAGTTTGGGGATGACTACAATCAACTTTCGACTAGCTTCACTTAGTTTCAATTTATTTTAGTCATTTGAACCAGTTCCGATACGTTATAATCTATTTTAATATGTTTGGTTCGTTTGGGTTAGTCGTTGATTCATCTTTTGGATAGTTTCACTTATTCTCAACTTATTTTAGTCATTTAAAGCGGTTCTGATACGTTATAATAAATTTGGTTAGATTCGGTTAGTTTGGGGGCGACTACAAGCATCTTTCGACTAGCTTCACTTAGTTTGGGTTAGTTCCCCTTAGTTTCAACTTATTTTAATCATTTGAACCTGTTCCGATACGTTATAATCAATTTTGATAGATTTGATTACATTGGATTAGTCGTCGATTCAACTCTCGGTTAGTTTCACTTAGTCTTAACTTATTTTATTCATTTGAACCAGGTCCGATACGTTATAATCAATTTTAATAGATTTGGCTAGTTTAAGTTGGTCGTCTATTCAACTTTCGGTTTGTTTCACTTAGTTTCAACTTATTTTAATCATTTGAATCGGTTCCGAGACGTTATAATCAATTTTAATAGATTTGGTTGTTGTTGTTGATTTTGTAAGGCTTTTGTTTATTCATTGTTTCTTCATTAGCCAAAGAAAATTCCTTGGGTTGAGAGGTAGTCCTCGAGTAGTATTTTATTTCAGACTGGAAGTCGTTTGAGACTCTCGAAGGAAGTTTAGTTGCGTGTGAAGAAATTTCTAGCAACCGCCGTAATGGCAATATAGGCCGTTGGTCCTTTTAAGATACCCAGGAAGGGTTTGGTAAACCCCTAGTTATGGTTTTTTTGGAGCTGGTTTTTAGTAACTGAATTCTACAGCGGAATTCCGGTAGCGCTTTGTTGCGGGGTTCTATGGCTGTTTCCCTGTAGGGTAGGAAGAGCCAATATTACCTGGAACCTGGTTAATCTGGACTGTTTAACTTACAGAGAAGGATGATGGCCAATTCTCGGATATAACTTACAGGAGTTCGTTACTCAAGATAAGTCTAATCCTACATATACTATCACATTTAGACAGCACTATTTTGCCAGAAATATTTACTACTTTGTAGAGACGTTTAAATTTAAACATAATTTAGTAATCAAACATTTTCATAATATTTTCTTTAGTAAGTAATACTGCCGTCCAAAGCGAAAACACCGTAACTACTAAGTTCTTTTTTTTTAAACACAGCAACAATCTATCTGGAGCAAAATGTTAAATGGAAATTCGGTTAGTTAACACAAAAGAATGTCAAATGACTATTAAAGTAATTGATGAAATAAACAGAGCAAAATATGGAGATTGTGCGGAGACCAATTCAGTTGTTAATATTCGGTTCTGTATGCCTTACAACTAAATGCGCTAAATACTACTAACCGAAGTGATCACTTTAACATTACCTAAGCTAATTACAACTAGGTATGCGTGTGCTAATAGCTGCACCGATTTTAAATGTGCAATGATATCATGTAGCAATGAACGGTCACAATAAGTAAATCAAATGACTCGATAAGTCAATAAAAAAACAAAACTAGAATAAAACTACTGAAAGCGTGGCTGTCGATGCTTGATTCATATTATAAAGAGATAAACTTCAGGGCGGTTATATTACTTGATAAATGAATGAAAAGAATAAAATTATTGAGTCAACGCTTGACTTATCTTAAAAAGGGAGAAAATTCAGAGCAAACAGATTAACTGGCCCAAAAAAACCAGTGAATAAATGAAAATAAAATTAATGAGCTATCTCGAAGCTTGGCGGTAAATGATTGATCTATATTAACAGGAGGAAAACTAAGAGCGATTATATTAAACAGATAAACAAACGAATCAATGGAAGATAAGGCTTCTGTACAATACCCCAAATCCGGTCGTCGAACTCTGGTGAAGGCGCCGGGTACTTATAGATACCTCAGGTACTGCTTCTCGATGGCCCCGAGGAGAAGATCTAGCCGAGGTCTCGATAGCTCGGTGTCGAGATTGTCTGATAATTGCTGCTAGCAAAGCCTGCTCACAACCCACTAGAAAAAGGTGGTTTTAGCATGAAGGTAAAAGCAGTGGTCCTCCAGTAAAGGTTGTGGCCCTCCAACAAAAGTTGTGGCCCCCAAGAAAAAAAACCAATACGCATTAGACAAAGCCCCCTTACTTTAATAAAAACCATAACATATCTTCTTTATAAAACAAATTCCCCCAGAAAAAAAAACATGGACTTGCAATGCCCATCAGCAAATAAAAGAGATACTAAGGTTCAGACAACTTGAATATAAAAAAGATAGGGATGAATCACCCCTAAAAGAAAATATAAACTTCCCCATACGATCAAAACTCAAGTTACATTAAAATAAAAATTCAGATTTGATAAAATAGAGTAGATAAGATAATATATTGGACGCAAAGAAAATGGCGGTATAAGCACAAAAAAGGTAACACAGATAAAGCAATTAAATCATTAATTTAGGCAAAACTGGAGCAATAATTACCTCGTTAGTGTGTGTGAGGGCTAGGGAAATTCGACAGTCTCGGTCTTATCTGACGAACGTAGAAAGTCTCTAGAAATAATGAAAAAAAAAAACGTTAGCGTCATGGCGTCCACGCGCTTCACAGGAAATAAAAAATATTAATTCCAGAGAAAAACTCACCTAGTACAGTATGTAGATCCCGAAAAATCGGTCGTGTCAAAACACAAAGAGATTCCACAATATATCCCCAATAAATGGGATGAATTAAATCACAAACTAAATGTGGAGTTTCTGAAACTGCACTTAAACAGAAAGCTTCTCTCATCGCCGACCGGTCTAACTAGAAAGAACTCTCGATCGTTTTTGTCAATTTGCATTTGGCTATGTCCGATCAAGAAGTAGGGATGGACTGAAACAAGCCGAGCAACTTCGATACAAGGAATATTTCCAAGATAACAAACAACTTTGTTCTCGTTTATTATGAGGATAACATGACAGCGGAAGCCACAATTAAGGCATCGAAATCAAAGGATTCAAGAATTAACAGAGAATATTCCCTAACAAAATAATAAACTTTTAAAAATGCAAATCGACAGCTGGCATTTATAAGTAATGGTACATTCCTATTACTCGGTCGAATGTTAGAAAAACTACAGCCTGCCGTGTTAATATATTTAGAAGCAGAGGTCCCAAAACGATCTAATGATCGGCCGGCAATTGGTGTTCGGCAACCCAGGGGTTCCCAAAAGTTATAAAATATGCCAACCAAAATTAAAATATGGATCAACGAGTCAAATCCAGCGTATTCGCAGGCTTCACTAACAGAATTCTTAAAAATATAAATCAATTCGTTGACCGTTCTACGGTAATGTAATATAAATCAAGCTAAGCTATCTTAATAACAATGTGCTACGCTTGTCACAATGTGTGATAAAAGCTAATACAAATATATCGTTTACCTATACTTAGAATAGAGTTAATTTACATTAAGGAAAGCGGCATTTTCAAGCGAATTATCAGCAAATCGAATCAATAAATTTAGAATTAATAAACCGATGAGTGCAAAATACAGCATCTTGTAGTATAACGTACCCGGGTCGATTCAACATAGTTGAATCAGATAAGTAAAATTGTGGTTTGTCTTTATTTTGCCAATGATCGTCAAATTAGATTAAAAAGAAATGTATTAAAAAGAGGACCAATACCTACGTTGTGTTATTATTATATCTTGCACAATTTTACTCACTCATTATGCGCTTCAACGGAACACATTTAGGGAAACTTGAGGGAAAGGTGCGTCATGTAAATGAAACCACAGATTCCTAATACGCCTAATTTATTAAAGAAAAGCGTGCCGGACTCAGCCTGGAATTCACGAGGGGAAAGAGTACGGCAGAGAAACCCTCGATCTCAATTCCTAAACCGAATTATGCTGTATAATCTATTAGTACTTTAATTAATTAAATTACTGTCTCCCGTACCACAATTCGCAGTTCCACACTTGCAACAATACATTTAAAACTGAAGAGGTGTTTGTTAGTTAACCAGACGCCGCTGGTAGGTACTGAGGTCCTGGATTACGGAGGCTACCCAGCTATTTAGTTGCAAATATGGGACAATACCATAGTATACTTTTAAACTTATCTCTAGAATGATCATTATATTAATAACTAGGATATTCTCCAGTCAGGGTAGGAAATGGTTAGTATAGATTCATCAAGGCCCTTGTGTACTCTCTCACTCATTCTCATATTAAAACCCTAGCACGAAAAGACAGCAAATAATACATTTTATGTTTTCACTTAAAGCAGTGTTGTTCACAGCATAACACGATTTCATTAAATATATACACAGGTTATGTCATCAAATATGAATTATCAATGAAAATAGAAGAAATATTTATGCAAATTATGTTTATAACAATATCCAAATATATACACATATTATGCCATCAAATATGAATTATCCATCAAAATAAAGAAATATTTATGCCAATAATGTTAATAACAATATCAAAATATATACACATGTCATGCCCTCAAATATGAATTATCCATAGAAATAAAGAAATATTTACGCAAATAATGTGAATAACAATATCAAAATATATACACATGTTATGCCCTCAAATATGAATTATCCATGGGAATAAAGAAATATTTATGCAAATAATGTTAATAACAATATCAAAATATATACACATGTTATACCATCAAATATGAATTATCCATGAAGATAAAGAAATATTTATGCAAATAATGTTAATAACAATATGAAAATGTATACACATGTTAGTCCATCAAAT
>JAEQML010046074.1:0-61553 GCA_016904865.1 Pissodes strobi | reverse complement strand
AAGGCACACTCAACACTTCTATAGCTTAAAAAGTAAGCTGCTTAATACATGTATGTATGGTGCCGGTGACATGGTTTAGGACCAGACAACTATGTGCAGATTTTGGTTTAAAATTAGCTAAGGAATAATCCCTTACTTCTAAGCATCCAGTATATAACTTTAATCCTAGGTTTCTTTTATGGATGTTTCGTTCGAAAAATCAAAATGTAGATTTGTTACTGATTGGTTTAGTCGGAAGTGAAATAATTGTCGCTATATGAAGTTTAACATATTTAGAGTACCTAACTTCGTATAACAATCCAACTGTAGCAATTCTATTAATGACGCTAATTAATGTGTTAGTAGTTGTGTATGCTAATTAGCACACGGTTTAACCGGCTAATCAAATTATATAACTTTTAATAGCAGATAGCTTTGAACATTTCCGATTTGCTCAAATATAAATGATGCGCCTGGATGTAGCGATAAATAAGCATATTTACTCAACCTAATTTGGCACATTCCCAGTTTCAGTTGTTTTGATAATTTTGTTTTCAGTTTACATAGCTATTTATCAGTCTCGTTAAGGCCCTTCTGAAAATCTATCAATTACGCATACTAAGGAATTTTGATAATTTTAGTAAAACACGTTAGTTGCTACAATTATTATTCCGTTCACTATTGAAGAAAACAAAATTTCCGTTCAGTCCAAGTTTTCTGAAATTCAGGCTACCAGGTTCAAGTTTTTATTAAACTCAGAGAAAATCACTAAATTTGATAAAAATTAGCACTACTGGCAAGTACTGGTATAATTCGTATGCATTAGGTAGCGCCAACTATTGCGTAAAACAATAAGATGTAATTGCCAATATTGCGATTAATTAATAAATTACCCGCAAATGTGTTAAGCTAATTTAGAATTCACCATTTTTTACCATAATATTTTTGTTCCCTGTAAGGATTCAGAACTGGTTTGAAACTAATCTTTGTTTTCTTGTGTGTGTCGTTTTCGCTAAAAACAAACAAGTATACAGCAACTGCATATATGAGAGTAACCACAAAATAAGAATCAGTTCTGAATCTTTTCCATCAAAGCTATTAATAACGACTCCACTAAATAACCAGAAAATACACCCTAGCCAAAACCTTCTAAACAAGAAGACCTGATATCTAAATCTAAGATGCAGGCTCTGACAATCGAAAACATGTATTGATATATAAACTACTTTTATTACTTTTTTGCTTCAAAATAATAAATACCTGAATTACTGTTAGTAATTACTTACATGTTATTTATTAAAATAACAAAAAATCGTTTGGTAACCATACCGATCCCAGAAAGGAACATAATAATTATTATAATAATTAGTTTTAGAATTATAATATACTATGATGTAAAAAATACGGACTATGGTCATTAATTTATAAATATATAGTGGTTTATTTAATATACACTGTGGGCAAAATTGGAACCCTTTTAGTGCCTAATAACTTTTTTATTTTCATAGGATTTTTTATCATTTTTGGATATGTTATGGCCTAAGGTAATAGCATTAAAAAGTACTTTGCAAAGACGATCTACTTCAGTGGCGTACAGAAAAGGGAGTATTTTTAAAACCGCTGTATTTCAGGTCGTTGCAAAAATCGGCGAAATGAAATAAAGATGTAAAAATGGGCAAAAAAGATTTGAACCCTTTCAAATCTTTTTTGCCCATTTTCACATATATATGGAATATTGATCGTTAAAAAACCAGGTCAATACAAACAAAATTAAAATTGATACTTTAATTTTGATTAAACCATGTCTTGTGGGTCTAGTTAAATTGGGTCCTTTTTTAATGCTTAATGACCTTTTATTTTCAAAGGATTTTTTTATAATTTTTGAATATGTAGTGGCCTAAGGTATTGGGATTAAAAAGAACTTTGCAAAGACGGTCTACTTCTGTGGCGCACAGAAAAGGGAGTATTTTTCAAAACCAATGTATTTCAGGTCGTTGCAAAAATCGGCCAAATGAAATAAAGATGTAGAAATGGGCAAAAAAGATTTGAAAGGATTCGGAATATTGACCATTAAAAAACTAGGTCAATACAAACAAAAATAAAAATTGATACTTTAATTTTGGAAGAACCATGTCTTGTGGGCCAAATTAAATGTGGATCTTTTTTAATGCTTAATGACCTTTTATTTTCAAAGGATTTTTTTTATCGTTTTTGGATATGTCAAGATTCAAAAGGAAATCTGTAAAGCGGGTCTACTTCAGTGGCGTACATTAAAATTTAAACTTATTTTTTTTTAGTTTTAAAAATTTAAGTAGATTCAAAATTTCTTTACGCCAATGAAGTAGACCCGCTTTGCAAAGTTTCCTTTGATTCTAATGTCTTAGGCCTTAACATATCCAAAAATGATGAAAAATCCTTTGCAAATAAAATGTCACTGCATTAAAAAAATCCAATTTAATTTGCTTGATAACTTTTTTATTTTCACACGCTTTTTTATCATTTTTGGATATATAATGGTCTAAGCTAATGGAATTAAAAAGAATTGTGCAAAGGAGCACGACTTCAGTGGCGTACAGAAAAGGGGGTATTTTTCCAAACCAACATAATTCAGGTCGGTGCAAAAATCAGCCAAATGAAATAAAGATGTAAAAATGGGCAAAAAGATTACTACAAACAAAATTAAAATTTATACTTTAATTTTGGTAAAGCCATGTCTCGTGGGCCAAATTAAATTGGATCATTTTTTAATGCTTAGTGACTTTTTATTTGCAAAGGATTTTTCATCATTTTTGATATGTTATGGCCTAAGGCATTAGAATCTAAGAAAACTTTGCAAAGCGGGTATACTTCATTGGCGTACAGAAATTTTGAATCTACTTAAAATTTATTAAATAAAAAAAAATAATTTTAAATTTGAATGTACGCCACTGAAGTAAACCCGCTGTACAAATGTCTTTTCCAATCTAATATCTAAGGCCATGACATATTCAAAAATAATAAAAAATCCTTTTAAAATAAAAGGTCGTTAAGCATTAAAAAAGATTAAATTTAACTTGGCCCACGACATGGTTTTTCCAAAATTAAAGGATCAAATTTAATTTTGTTTGTATTGACCTGTTTTTTTAATGGTCAATATTCCGAACCCTTTCAAACCTTTTTTGCCCATTTTTACGTCTTTATTTCATTTGGCCGATTTTTGCAATGCCCTGATATATAAATTGGTTTTAAAAAATACTCCTTTTTCTGTACGCCACTGACGTAGATCGCCTTTGCAAAGTACTTTTTAACGCCAATACCTTAGGCCATAACATATCCCAAAATGATAAAAAATCTTTTGAAAATAAAAAAGTTATTAAGCATTAAAGAGGGTTCCAATTTAATTTTCCCACAGTGTATATCTCAAAGTGTATATAAACGAAAACAAGAATAAATACTTACTTAGATAATTTTGAAAGACTGTTTAAATAAGGTAATGTGAAAAAAATAATATTTACTTTTGAGGAGGTTTTTTTATTTGACACAAATGTTTGTTTTGTTCAAAAAATAAACTTTAACTTTTTAAGAAAAGTCAATTTTAAAAATGTTAAATATTATTTTCAGTTCAGGCCTTGTAATAGAAAAGAAGTTGCATCACTAGGTTTTTTAGGTTCTTTGCATATTGTTTGCAGTTTTTTTGGTACCAATAACAAACAGAGAGAGAAAAAATAAAAACACTAACTTAATTGACTCGACGTTTTTTAAAAAAATTTGGAACTGGTTGACTTTGTACTGTTGTGATGAAATTTTTAGCACTTGTAGTGATTATTATAAATACAAATAAATAGAGTGTGTCCCTAAAAATCTTAAAATATCACTTACAATATTTAAATTGTCTTCTACAGAACGCTGTTCGGTATGTTCTTTTAAAAAATAAGCAGCTTCATTAAGAACTTTCTCTACAATATTAATATCATGTAAGTACTTCGAGAGGGAAGTTTAGTGGGCTTTTGTCTTCACATACAATTTTGTTGACAACAGCACTTATTTGTTCAATTGATATAAACATATTTTCAGAAATATAAACAATAAAGTTTAAGTTGAGTTTATAAAACATATATTCATTTGGCCTAAAGGTGATTTCACACACCTAAAATATATATTTACTTTAATTGCCTGCGTTGGACCAAGATATGTGTCAAGACAGTCATTGAATACAAGACAACCACCCTAGAGGTAAAGTAAGCAGGTATTGCAAAACATTTTGTAGGTAAAAAATAGAAAAATCACACATTTAATTAATATCACATGTTGTGCACGTAATATTCAGCACAGCCTCTAAAAATACAGTATGTATGACTAGTCACTGCCTATAAAAGTAGAAAAAAAAGCTTAGCCAAGTATTCTTGGTAGGAACAAATACCTTTTCTTTCTTAATTTAATTTACCCACTGCTGCCTCAATTTACCCTCTTTTAGAAATGAAAAAATTGCCACTTTGAATCCATTTTTATAATTAGTACCTCTACATTTTGGGAATACAACAGGTTAGCACCATGTTTTCAATTCACTTAACACTATTATACACAATTATTTAAGTCATTGTTCTCAACTAAGCGACTAAACTTAAACCAAAGCTTAAACATACTTTAGTTATATTTTTTAATCATAATATAATATTCAATAATGCTGCAAATAAGAAGTGTTTAGTAATCCTAAGTAAAACTGAGGTATTCAAATCAAACCTCTGATATTGTTCGGCTGTATCCTAAAAACTATCTCTGGTTACCTAAATATTATTATATGTAGAGTCAAAAGACTGTCAAAGTAGATAGGTAAGTAGGTATTATTATCATAAACTCACAAAAAACCTTAATGGAAAGTTTCTTTTTTCAGGCAGACAGTAGGTAAATATTAAAATATCAGGTATTTTAGATACTACTATGCATTACCAGCTCTAAAATTGTAATATATATTTGTGGAAATACACCTTGTACCAGATCAATTAGCCCTTAATTCTAAACTAATAAGTGTTTAGTTGCATAGTGTAGAATAATTAGCAAGTATAGGGTAGTGTAGTAGGGTCTTAGCCCTATCTACTACTTTCACGAACACAGGGCAATGTCTTTGCCATTAACAAAATAAATTACTTGTTTTTTTTGTGCGTGCCACAGGCCACCAAAGGGTAAGGCCCATAATATATCCGTTAGGGTCCCGTGACTTGTTATTGTCCACTGAAAATGCATAGATCTCACAATTTTAAACATATTTTATATTAAAAGCTCGAAATATATCCTTTACACCATTTAGTTTCAATCCCAACGGGAGCGGCCATATTTTCTACTGGTTTTCTTAGTTCCAAAACCTTTTTGTCCGCAAGGTGTTGCCCTAGCTTACGTGAAATTTGATATGAGCGGTATCCAATAAGTGCTTTCAGTAGAATAAGTCCCTGGTAACACTGAAGTTCTATGAACGTGCTTCTAAGTACCAGATCTAATTTGTAGAGTCCAGATATGTTATATTGAAACCTAGCATCAGGTACATTAGGTTGGAACGTACTTACCATCCCAGACAGCACCCAATATTTTCAGAATAGTCTATCTTCATCCAATAAAGGGTTAAAATATTCTGAATGCTACTAGAATTTTATATGAATGTTTTCTGGTATTTTACTAATTTTAGAACATTCTACGAAAATTACGCATATAGTATTCTGTGAATATTATTAAAAATATTTCAGGAATATTAACAAATTAATAATCCTATACTAAGATTCTTGGAATATTTTCTGTTTTATAAAGCTCTCCTTTTTTCGTATTAACGATGCCAACAACTATCCAAATGAAGGTGAAGCTGCAATATCTCATCCGTAATCAAACATGGGGGATAAATGGGTAGGACGCGAATATATGATGTCAGCAGTTGGCCTCACCTCTCCTACTCAATTCCGACCCTCACCGACTAGTGGTGCCCCCTGTTAACCTGAGCAACCCGGCCGGAGACCCGGTAGCCAACCCGGGTGGTAAGTTGGGTCAGGGAGAGACGAAAGCGGGAGAAATGGCCATCCGAAAAGAGGGTCGGGCTTTGGGCTAACAACCCAATCCTGTAATAAAATCACCGTTACGAAATCGCAACAGAGAATCGCCGGACGGAACTTATTACGATGACATAGGCAAACGAAAAGAAACAATGATTTAAGGCTTTTCTCATGGAATGTACGTACGCTGTACCAGGCAGGGTCCCTTAAAAAACTTGTGGACATACTAGAAGAACACAAAGCTAATATCACCACAATCCAGGAAGTTGGACCGGGCATGGCATTCAACATAAGAGAGATTGTGACATCTATTATTGCTGTCATGAGAAGGAGCATATCCTTGGTACTGCATTCATTGTAGGCAAAAAACTTAGACAACATATCATTTGCTTTAACCCAATATCACCCAGGCTGAGAGTTGAAGGGAAGTTTTTTAATATTAGCCTCATTAATATCCACGCACTAACAGAAGAGGCGCACGACGACAACAAAGATGAATTTTGTGACATGCTCCAAAACGAATATGAAAAGTGCCCATCACATGACATCAAAATAGTGATGGGTGATGCTAATGCTAAAATTGGGACGGAATTCGCATACAAGGACCACATAGGTAAGCAAAGTCTACATAACCTGACCAACCAAAACGCCAGCAGACTCATTAATTTCACTGCATCAAAAAACATGTTTGTTGGAAGTACTATGTTTGAACATAAAAATATTCACAAAGCTGCATAGAAATCCCAGGATAGACGAACTCTGAACCTCCTTATTGACACAAGATATATCTCTAACCTAATGGACGTCAGAAATTATAGAGGTGCAAATGTAGACGATTATCTACTGGGCTCCAAATTAAGAGCGAGAATAGCTAACGCCAAACAGAGAAGATATAACGTGGACAAACTTAACAAAGAAGCAATATTCCCCTTTTAGTAGTTCAGTAAATAGGCTATTACAGTCCTCTCAACAAGAAGAGATAGTAGACGAGATTCGGAATAAATGTAAAAACGCTTTAATACATTCGGCTGAGTCGGTGCTAGGGACAGCAAGAGGCAGAACAGCACAAGTAACCTGGTTCGATCAAGAATGCGAGAACATAACAGAACAGAAAAACAGAGCCTACCAATAACTTCAGCACAGAAGAACTAGAACGTCTACAGAAAAATATAATCAGCTGAGATCGGAAGAAAAACGAATACACAAAGGAAAAAAGAGAGCCTTTGAAGAAGAGGAAAAAGGGAAACTAGAGGAGCTGAAAGATCCAAAACAACCAGCCCCAAGACTCTCCATCACTAGAAGAAGTTAAGGCAGCTATAAAAAAGCTCAAGAACAACAAATCACCTGGAACTGACAACCTGACAGCTGAACTCTATAAGCATGCGGGTGAAACTTTCCTTCTAAACATGCATGAACTAATTTCTAAAATCTGGGGTGGCGAATTGATGCCAAGAGAATGGAATAAGGGCATCATATGTCCCATGCACAAGAAAGGAGACCAACTAGAGTGCAAAAACTATAGAGGAATCCCAATACTTAACAGTTCCTATAAAATCTTGTCCAATATCATCTACCAACGCCTACTGCCATATGTTGAAGACAGATTTGGAGAGTACCACAAATATTGATCCGACAAATATTGGAAAAAACACTATGATTCGATATTGACTCCTATCACATGTTCATCGACTTCAAAACAGCGTACGACAGCATTAGACGAATTAGACTCTACGAGGCCATGAATGATGTGCTCATTCATAAAAAGCTTATAAACGTCACAAGGATGATAATGTCAAGTGTCGTGAACATGGTTAGAATACAAAATATCCTATCCACCGAATTTTAAACATACAATGGTTTAAGGCAGGGTGACGGTCTGGCATGCTTGCTCTTTAACATCGCACTTGAGAGTGTAGTGCAAAAATCGAACATCGATAAATCGGGCACAGTCTTCTATAAATCAGCGCAACTACACGCTTACGCTGACGATGTTGATATACTCTGCCGCTCAGTACGCACCTCAAAAGAAGTAACCATGTCTTTTACCGAAGCAGCCGGAGGAATTGACCTCACTATAAACTAGGACCCAACTAAGCTAATGGTATCCTCCACACAGGAAAGAACACGTAACGGTGGACAAAACTTCATAGTAGCGGATTACAACTTTGAAGCTACCCACCACTTTCGTTACCTTGGATTCACCGTAATATGTGACAACTCTGAAAGTGAAGAAATCAAGCACGGCATTCTACTGGCAAATAAATGTTACTACGGGTTGCGAAAACACTTAAGAAGCCAAAACATAAGTCGCGGTACAAAAATACGCCTGTACAGGTCACCCGTCGTACCAGTACTTACCTATGCCTCTGAAACATGGGCACTCAGCAAAAACGACACAATATTAATTCAAGTATTCAAAGGGAAAGTACTAAGGAGTATATTTGGCGGAATCTGTGCGACGCCGCCGGTATAACTCGACCTGTACAATCTTTATGAGCGATTCGGAGGTAAGGATGTTGTTTCGGCTCTCAAGATTGGTCGACTAAGATAGGCAGGGCATGTCATCAGAATCGACAGAGACAGATTGCCGAAGAAAATACTGGCTACAAAGCCGGAGGGTCGCAGAAGATGAGGGCGGCCGAGGCTCAGATGGCAGGACAGTGTCAAGAGCGATGCAACTAGTATTGATCTACTTAACTGGAAAGATGCTGCCGCGGATAGGACCAACTGGAGTCTCAAAATTGCGACAGCCAAGGCCCAGAACGGGCTGTGGAGCTAATGATGAATCAAACATGGCGTTAATGACTCATAATCAAGTATCACGTTGCTCTCTAAATTATGTGAATTTCTTAAACTGTGTGTACCTACACATATTTTAAAACTTGTGCAACAGAACCTCTTGTTTTTCATTAAAAATTAGTGATTAAGTGTTACGCTACGACCACGCTCAGTGTTTGGTAATTGAAAATCCTAACGCACTTAGTGTGAAAGAAGACATTTTTAACGCAAAAATGCTAATTAATGGTAGATGCATCAGTAGAGATTTTAGCTCTGTGCTTTCAAATGAGCGCTATTAAGAGTAAGGGGAACTTATGATTTTAGATATGATTGTAAACAATATTCAGATATTTCAATTCGGCAAAATTGGAATATCCAGAACAAGTAAGGATATTGTTGTTCTAAATATAACAATTAATATTTTTGCTAAATCATTTGAAACATTAAGAACTACATTAATAGCAGATGCAGCTGTAGATATTTTAGGTTTGTGCCATCAAATGAGCACTATTAAGAGTAGTCCGTAGGCCATTTGAAATAAGGGGAACTTATGATTTTAGATAATATTGCAAACCATATTCAGATATTTGAATTCCACAAAACTGCAATATACAGAACAAGTAAGCATAATTCTGTTCTTAATATACCAGGTAATGCTTTTGCTATTTGAAACATAAGTAAATAGGATTTTAGTAATTTTGTTTTGATAAATATGATTGTCTTGAATATACGTTTGATCCATGTTCCTCATATAGGATTTAAATATCGAAAATGAGACAAAAATAATTTTAGTTTTTTTAATAGATAAAATGAACATTACTAAATAAGTGCTACCATATGAATTATCTCACCATTAAGGTAGAAGTGTAACATAAGGTGTGTTTTTTTCACCCGGGTCATATAATTTTTCATGCTAAATTTGCAACCTCATCTTAGAGCATCTTCCTAGACCAGCGGTTCACAACCTTTTCTATTAAAGTACCACAAAAAATATGGGTTATTTTAAGAACCTCTATCACCTCATTTGGATAGTTATCTAGATAGATCATTCTAATTCTAGGTAATTCCCTAGTATTTAATAGTTGGAATCAGAAAAATCTATAAACTAATAATTCACGCGACGAGCAACTCCGCGTTTTCAAAATCAGTGCTGCCAGTGCTGCATCTTTCTATTTTTTCAATATATTTATACAATTTGTCGTGTCTTTTTAGATGATACCAGTGTCTATTTTTAGTGGCGTTTATTTGTTTTTTGTTTATTTCATATTTTGTTTAGCGTACCAACGAGAATAATTGCATGTACCACCGGTGATACATTCTCTTCTAGAATGAATACCGAAATTTAAAACAGGTTTAAGGTTCTTCCATTCGGCTCAATAAGGATTCTAAGATATCTACGAAAATCTAACTGAAAAATGCAATTACTTTTTCATAAAAAGCATTTCTCACATTCCTAACAGCTAAACACGATTTTAAGTTTTCTGACGTTTGTGTACATGCAGAGGGAGCAGTGATAAGTACTTTTTATTTTAAAAAAAATTGAAGGCATTTAAGGATTTTAGGGATATAGGAACAGTAGAAGAGGTCCTAATGGGGAGGGGTTGAAATTTAACATATAAAATATTATGACACGAGTTAACTAAAATGCGTCGTATATCTATTTTAAAAAATAAACATGTATAGTTTTTTAGAACTCGTGTGAACAATCTGTAAAATTATTGTAAATCATTTGTATTACTTATGTGTTATTAAATTATTTAGATGCATATATTTATTTTCATAGTTTTATATCAATCACTAATAAATTCGACTTCTTATTGAGCAATAAAGCTTATCTAAAGGGTCATTCGATAACAACAGATTCCTTATGTAAAAATTTTACAATTTAACCACTAAGTCATAGTCCGACAGTTAATAGTAACCCAGATGGTGTCAAACTTACAATTTTATTCTTGTTTTTTTTTTTCAGAGGTTTTTAAAATGTTTTAAATGTTTCAACAAATTCAATTTTGTTCACAGTTTTGCTGTGGGCACTACCTTTGACACTTGGCATATATTAGAATTTTTGCACATAAACGCATTTATTTATTTTTCTACAATCTAGCTCTTAGTAGCAAAAGTCTCGAAAACGATTTTGGCGTTATTTACAAATATACTTTGTACTTTTACGTAAGAAGACTGGATAATAGACAATTTTATTATGGTGCACAAAAGTTATGAGATTTTTAAGTATCGTTAAAGACGCCCTCTGCATGCTACAGCAACCTCTTTAATCAAATATTCCTGGAATGATAATTGCCAAGTGATGTAGGAATATTCTTCGGATACTATGGACAGTCTGGGTTGATTTAGTCGAAGCGAAGCTACACCACTGTATTCAATCGTCTCTTTGTATTACCGAAAATCGACACCTTCTTTGTAGCAACTTAGACTCAAATTTTTTCTTTGTTCATCTGATAACACTGATGACAATATTTCCAAAGTTGAGAAGGTTTTTTTTAATGTATTTTATGTATAAATGTGTTCCGTAAACGTTGAATAAGCAAAAACACTGAATAAGCAGAAAATTTCATATGGCTTATTCGTTAATATAAACTGTGTTTGCTAGTACATACATGAGTTACTAAAAGTATTATCATCGAATCACTGCCTAGCTGATCTCAACTAAATGAAGATAAATCTAATCAGAAGGCTAGCGATAAACAAGGCTGCATCCCCTGACACTCCTGCAGTCTCGACCTCTACGTAAAACAGGACCAGCTCCAACATGAGAATTTAAAGTACCGTTCAAAACTCCCGTATTTAAAAGAATTATATGCAGAGCTTTTCGGTATCTAGGCGGAATGCCTTCTGTATCAACTAGTAATATATTCTGACCATTGAGCGATATGGGAGGCGATGGAACTTCGGAAAAATCCACACAGGAAGCTCCAGCAAAGAGACAAAGACGTCACCGCCCGCTACAGTCATGAAAAGTAGTCTAATAATACATAGAGAGCTCGTCACTAACTTAAAGCTAGCCAGCGTTATAGAATACCAGCTGAAATGTAGTCGCAGTTAACCGTCCATCTAACGAAAAGAACAAGAACGCCACTCTACCTAATAGCCGCGGAAGCAAATGTAATTCCAAGGTATCTCAGCTAGTCATGCAAATACGCGATATTCGTAGGGCACCTCCAAACTGCGAAAGTTGTAAATCAGTGCAAGCAGCGCCATGGCCATGAAGAAGCTCTTATGTAAGAAAATAAAAGTGCCCCAAATGCTTTGAAGCAACGAAATGCAACCAATATTGCAGACGTAATGACCGCTGGATTGATATAGTTTGCCCTGTTTATCAGTTTAAAGTGACACAGCTTCAGCCTCCTCTACAACGTAGGAAGAATACCTTTAAAAGTGCACAGTCTCCAGCGACTCCGGCCTGGCAGAATATAGAAATGAGACAGCCAGGCGTTAGATAGTATGAAAGAGACTTAACTGAGCATTGAAAAGTGTATAAAAATCGGAATAATGTGAATCTAACTCATGTATGTACTAGCAATCATGTAGTCAATCTAGTCTATAGTCCTTCAGTAAATGATTTTACTATGTTACAAAGCATTACTAACAAAATCAACTCCATCTCTCAATTCTTGGCAGCCTTAAAATATGCAAATCATCTAGAGTCATAGCATGGCAATAAACCTACAATTTTAGAAACC
The DNA here is from genome assembly GCA_016904865.1 of Pissodes strobi. Lineage (NCBI taxonomy): Eukaryota > Metazoa > Arthropoda > Insecta > Coleoptera > Curculionidae > Pissodes > Pissodes strobi. The sequence goes on along the minus strand of JAEQML010046074.1, from coordinate 49,087 downwards.
ACTTTAAGATTCTTCGCTGAAGGAGTCGATGAATATACTTATAAAATGTTCATTCTGCTATCAGTAATCTAAAATTAAACTACGAAAAACAGCAAAACCTCCCTTGATAGTTCGAGGAAGCGTGACATTTCTCTACCAATAACGACATATATTATAGTTAGGTCCATGTTGCCTCTTGTCATTCTGAAATAGGGGTTTTCAATGTGATTTGAAAGTTAGACATTTTTAGGGCGACTTTACACTCAGGCTATCTAGTTGCCTGCAACATAAGATTATTGAAAAACTCTCTAATCTCTTTGCAGCATGCGATTTGGAGCAGCCACTACAGCACGCGACCATGTCACATTTACTGCTGCGTCAAGTTTTCAAACCGATTAACTTATTCTATTCCGAGATGTCATTGCAAACGGTTGCTGCCGCAGTTTACTTAATTTTAACCATACTGAGGAAAAAGAGGCCAACACGCAAGATACGGGGTGGAGGTGTTAACAGTGATGAAAATGATTACTTTTTTGAAAAACTTATGGCTGATGACGGTACCCTTCAGAAATTTTACTCATATGAATAGGCAAGAATTTGGTAACCTTTAATTTTGATAGCTCCTCTAATTCCGAAATCTGACACAATTTTTTTATTTTGTATACCAGCAGCAGTTAAATTGCATTTCACTTTGAGAGTGGTGACTCCTATCGTTGGCTAATGTACATACCTATTCCGGATATCAGACTCACCAATTGCTGTTTTCATCCCCGATATTTGTCGAGCCATAATTCAAGTTTTATGTGAATTATTCATAACAATTTATTAACTTCAATTCTATTATAGATTTAACAAATCTGTGTCAGTAAATCGTATTGCATGATCTGAAGGTGCTGTTTCTGTTCTCGAATCTCGTCACTGGAGGGAAAGCGATGGTTGATGTAAAGTGGTATGTAGGTGGGCATGATGACTGAGCAGGAACGGTTCTCCAACTGAGATAACAATGAGTAATGCTGGACATTGTATCAACGTAAGCTGATAGAACAGAGGCTGATGGACTTGGTTTGAAGGAGCACGATGGTTGAATCTCTGCAGAGCAGAGTCAAATACGATATTATTAATATGATGTTTCGCGATGTGATACGAAACCGAACTCAGTTTTAGCAAATGGTCACTCACATGCTTCTCGTACGTGGAAAAGTTATCCTGACGTGCAGCTGTTTTTATTATTCTATATACCTGATCTGCCCTTCTGTCATCTTCATCCTGAGTAAATGCTGTCTGAAATTTGTTTTTTTTTTACTTCCTAAATTGTCTTCTGCCGATTGCAACTTGGACTGATGTGGATTTTTAATTGCTGTTACTTATGCTGCTGGTCATCTGTAGATGATTAAAGAGCTTCCTGAGATGCAGAGATGTTTGGCAGTATTTCATTTTCGTGATCAACCGTATCATTTTCTGACTGAAAAATAAAAAGAAAAAATGATAAATAAATACATTTTCATAATACCTCTCTGAAAACTATCATTTTCGACGTCTCTGTAGAGCAAAGAAAGTAAGTCTTTTCGGTCCGGGCACGGGAAAAATTTTCCCGGTCCCTAATTAGGGAGCGGGAAAAGTCTTCCCGCTCCCTGATTTTAAGTGCTAAATTTGCAGTTATTTAGTCACAGAATAAGCATAAAGTATAATAAATTGGGTTAAAATTATACAGCGATGCAGTCTACAAGATTAATCTAGTACATTTTAGCGTCAATAGTCTAATTTTAAGTAAAAATATTTCATTTATTCTGACATTACTTGTCACAAATACTTCAAAATTAGCAGCCTATTCAATTACAACAAAGCATACAAACACATTTCCATAGCAACGCTTGATGAATATTAGATAAATACCTGTCTTGCTTGTCTAGCAAGTTTGACGTTTGCTTTCATTTGAATGCAAAATGTATTATGACATGAATTTGGATACGTAAAATTATAATAATTTTATGTTTATGTCTTGATTTCAGAGAGGTATTATGAAGAATATCGTTCATTACACGTCCAGAAACAGCTTTTCCTGTGCTTGCACGACTTCCGGTGTTCGGCTGCGCCTCACACCATAAACTGTAGTGCGCGCACCGGAAAAGCCTAGTTTCCGGACTGGTAATGAAATATATTATTAGATTGATTGTAATGGTCCGAAGGAAATTAGCAGATAATTTGATGCATTGCATGTGGAATGTTTGTGACGCTAATGCGTAATGTTTGTGACGCGAACTACTGCTATACTTTCGCGGATGCAGGGATCCAGGGCAAAATTTTAGATGGCAGTGCATTTCGGCAAACAACTTTCCTCAAAAAGATGAAAAAAAAACTTAATCTGCCAAGTCCTGAACCTCTGCCAGGTTGCCATATGTTATATTGGGAGATAATATTTTTTCTTTAAGAGAACAACTGATGAAATTTTTCCATACCTTGAAATAGACAAAGAGTCCAAAATATGCAATTACAGGCTCTGCCGTGCTCGCCGTATCATCAAAGACACCTTTCGATTAACGTATTCCGTATTTCGTGACTTTCGAAAACCGTTACTGTTAATGCAGAGAACACAAAAATTGTCGCACTCGCGTGTTATATTTACACAATTTCCTGTGAAAAAGATGAATATTCAATACGCCAGTACACAAGATGGAAGAGTGCTTTGACAGGATAAGTATATTTAGAACCGGTAATGAATAAATTAGAAAAATACAACTGAACCTACATCATGTTACCTGCATTTAAATTGAAGCCTACCTCATCAAAATTGTCCTAATCAGTTGAAATACTTTTTTGACGCGGGCCATGTGTGAACTGAAATATTAGAACAATAACACTGCACTGCTGCCAAATGCGCAGGTCCGAAGGGCGAAAATTTAGAAGTGAGTGGCAACTTGCAGTATGCAATCGCATCACATGCGTTGCCTCAGTACAAAGTCGTCTTTAGGTGCGCTGCATGTTACAGTATGTTCTTGGAGAGTAAACTGATGAATGTGTTAGGCAGACGAGAATGCGAACCCGTTACATGGACGCGGACGTTACGTTTAGTGCTTCTTAGTGACTTTTCTCGAATTACATCACATATCTAGATCGTATTTAAAATGTGATTCTGTGAGTTGTCTCTTTTGTGCGGATGGAGTTTTACTTCTACTATGTGGTCCACAAGCAAACTCATTTCTCCCCTATAAATTTTTTAGCATTTACTGCACTTCTCTAGACTAGCATCCACTATCAGAATTCGTCCCAGAATATCAGTCTCCATCACAATCACTCCTACATTAATAAAATAGGACTGACCTGGAGATATTCTAAGTAATCCGAGTATCCTACGTGACTGCCAGCATAGTTTGAATGCGTCTCCCTCTTTTCGAAGCTGTTCATTTTGCAGAGTGTGTATTCTATATTCTAGGTATCTTAGCCTTTACACAACACCTAGTATCTCGAAACTCTCCGATAAATAAGATATTTAGGCATTAGAATTAATGTATACAACTGTGTTAATTATGATAACAAGTGAATGATGATGATGAGAAGGCTACTAGAAGTTCACCTTTTACATTAGAAAATAAAATAATGTGAAACCATCACATTTATTCACCCGCTAGGTGCTACCAAGGAAGGATATCATTTCTTGAATGGCGTTTAGTAAGTTAAATACATTAAAACAGAAATGTTGATATTGTGTTGTCAAATCCGTCCCGAAAACGTTAAAATATAGGGCAAATAGATGTGTGATTAATCTATAAGAGCATTTTTTTTATCCAGTTTCAGTTCCCTTTACAAAAAGTATATTTTATTTGTTTGGCAATAATGCTCAGCAGAATAAACTTGCCTAAAATTTTCAAAATTCAGTTCTCAGTCAATATTTAGTTCCAACTCGTTCGCTTGTGCTGAGTTAAGTAAACTTGCATAATAAGAAACGACGTCAGAATCTGGTCGGTAACGCGAAAGCAAACACTCCCATACATTTTATATTCGTCCTACGACTTGACAGCTGGTCAGACCCTTGGGAAATTATCCGCTTCATGCTTTTTATAGACAAAACTTGAAACATGCTTCGTTTCAGGGGTTTTGTTGTCATAAAATTTACATATGCGTTTAAAAGAAAAGGTTGCCTGAGTATATATTTGCATTAGACCCTATAGCTTGAAATGGCTTTTACAATACCCGTTAGATATTTTAAAACCGCATAACGACAGTGTGCCAAATTCATCCAACAAAATTATCGTACAATCTTGACTTTACCTTATAAAACTTTTATACGTTGTAGGGTACAAATATAATTTAAACGCATCGAAAAATGTATGTATCTTGGGCAAACATTAATAAAAATTAATGCCGCAAATATCCTTGAAAGGAAATAATTTAAGTCTTCGGTCAAATGATCAAACAGCAAAATTCCCTAATAATTTAAGCTTTACCGTTAACAGATGACAAACAACTTTTACTCTTCTTTTTTGAAAATTCTGGTCACAGTACACTATCCCAAATTGATTGTGCAAATTAACAATTATGGCACGGTTTGTAACACAGCTCTATAAATGGCGCAGCAAAAGAGACAGAACTTGCGAAGAAATGTTTAACAGTGCTTTTATCAATTCGCAAAAAATATTATAGTACCAATAGATGATTATAAAATAGTTACTTATGATATGAGTGCTAAAAGTGACATTTTATTTTGTGAGAAGGAAAATTTGGAACACGACGCCGAAGGCGGAGTGTCCCATCCTTTCGAACAAAATAAATCACTTTTAGCACATAATCATACACTATTTTTCCTACAAACACCATTCAAAGTATAAATCAATGCATTTTTTAAGTTATTAAATTTATAAAATATCTTTTTCTATTTTGGTATCATAAAGAAATCTTTTCCATACGCAAAGCAGTGTCGAAAAGAAGCTCTTTTCGACACTACTTTTGTTGACTGTTTGCTATGATATTAACAAAATTGTTCAATGTCAAGGCTCACTAGCAAAAATTTCGACACCGTTTTGAATGGGATTCCTAATAATACAGACGTCAAAAGTGACAAGATGGCCGTCCAACTTTTGATCTTGACTTGAATAAATTAATGTTTTTCATTAAAAAAGGTGCAAAATAGAAATAATAGTACAAAATACACGTTTTAAAAGACATTTAGCGCACTCGCACGTTAGGAAACTCCCCGCAAGCGGGTCGTTTCCTAATTTCGTGCTCGTGCGATAAAGTATGGTCTTTTAAAACTAGTATCTTAATATACTATTTTCTACGAGCGTGCGCAAAATAGGTACTTTGCGCACGCACAAGCGTACATAATTTTGCGCACTAGTTCGGACACGACGTAATTTTGCGCACTAGTGCTGACACGGTTTAATTTTGACAAACAAAGTACCATTAACAATATTTATACACCAGTAACAACGATTCTATGACATTTGCCGTCAGTGCAAAACAAATTAATTTGTTAATCTTTGTCCAATATTTTAACTACATCTAAGTTAGTCCAAGACCAGATTGTATAAAAAAAAATGGATATCATTGAACAGAACGAGGAAATACCGGCACATATTTTAGACAAACCCGCCGCGACGGTGCCTGCAATAGTCTGATACCCCAAAGGTCGTCCCAAAATTATAAAAAGCAATATGCAGAATTTAGCAAGTGGTGTGATATAAATAAAGTTAAGCCCTTTAAAAAAGAAGTATTCTTAGCCTATTTGTCGGAAAAGTCAAAACAATATAAGCCCCCAACGCTATGGTCCAAGTATTCGGTGTTGAAAACTGTGCAAAATCAAGTTGAATTTGGACATTGGAAAATATTTTAAACTGACAGCCTTTTTAAAGAGACGACACATTCAAGGTTGATTTTCATATACAGGGTGTCTTTAGTGTGCCACTATTGCTATCACCAAAATGGTAAGTGCTACGAGGTCGGTTAAATTAGAGAAAAGTTGCCGTTTTTGATACCCATTCAGGATCTGTTTACAGTGTTGTCAAATTCTTGTTAGTTTCTAAGATACGAAGATGCCTAAAAATATTTCGTCGATTAATACAAAAACTATTCATTTTCGAGACACAGTTTAAATTCAAAAGTTTCATATTTTTTTCCGATCGACAACATGGTGTCTTTCAAATTTTAAGAGATTCTGATGTCCCAAAACCAATCGTACTTATTCGAAAAAATACTTTTTCCAATTTTTATTTAATTCCTACCAAAATTTTCTTTTTTATCTCTCTCTAACACATTATGTTCTTATCGAAATTGCCAATAATGTGAATTTTTCGAATAAGTGAGATATGTCATTGGTTTTGGGACAGAAGCTTTTAAAATCTGAAATAAAAAGTGCAGGTCTGTATTTAGGAAAATTAAGTTAATGGTGGTGGCCCGAACACGAAACGCCGGAGGTGAAATTTGAAGGAACCACGTTGTAGAGCGGAAGAAAATATACAACTTTTGAATTTAAACTGTGTCTCGAAAATGAACAGTTTTTCTAATAATTGACAAAATATTTTAAGGCATTTTTCATAAATCGCCCTGTATCTTAGAAACTAACATGAATTTGACAACACTGTAAACGGATCCTGAATGGGTGTCAAAAACGGCAACTTTTCACTAATTTAACCGACCTCGTAGCACTTACCGATTCGAAGATAACAATAGTGGCACACGATATTTAAGACACTCTGTATAGGACTGTGCGCCTACCATGCTGCGGCCGTCGCGCGTCTTCTCTTTTTTCACAATAGGACTAGACGACCGCAACATGGTCGTAGCACAGTCCTATATGTGAAAATGTAAATAAGGGCTGCAGTGCGTTTTATATGGAACATACAATTTTTTGATTTACAGTGAAAACGACACGGTAGGTGCACGGTAGGCGCACAGTCGGTGCACAGTCCTATATATGAAAATCAGCCTTTAGAGTACAGACCTACAAAATCTAAAGTTTTTACTCAAGAAGAGATAACCAAATTCATGGAACAAGCTCTCAACGAAACTTATCTTATGATCAAAGTTGCTGCAATCTTCGGTTTAGCAGGTGCTTGTCGCCGTGAAGAGTTGACAAAAATAACTTTAGACGATATAGAAGATAAACAGAATTTTATTCTCGTTAAAATTCGGGGCTCAAAAAATCATACTGCCAGAAATTTTGTGATTACATCTGAAGCCAATAATGGATCATACCTGCAATTATTATATCGTAAATATTTAAATCTTCGGCCGCACATCGGCGTTCCCCCAGAGCTATCCCATACCCATGACATAGCTTCAGCCGTAGTTCGGCGACATTATTAGCCGATAATGGAGAACAAATTACTAATATTAAACGTCTCGGAGGTTGGAAATCCACAGCTGTGGTGGAGAGATATTTGGAGGAGTCATTAAAAAGTAGGAAAGAAATGTCAAACAAAATCTTGCAGATTACTTGTAGTACTACCACTACTAGCAGTACTTCTACAAGCGTAGAAACCCACCATAACAATGTTCTAAATGCACCAGATATTGCTGAAAATCGTTTACAAGAAAATATTATTCCAACTACAACTGGCACCGACGGAACCTACAAAAGCAACACAAAACAAGTAATATTACCATCCATTGAAGAAACCGCATCTTCAGCATTAACCTTGCATAATGCTTCACATTGTTCATTTACTTTTAATGTCGTTAATAATAATTAAATTAAATAATTAGTTTTTGTTAGTTGTTGCTTAGTATTTTGTATTGAATACAATTTTTTAAATTGATTGTCTCATTTTTTATTTTTATAAATGTTCTCGCTCGTAGAAAAAATACTGTTCCTAAGTCTTGCGCAAAGTGTCTTGTTCGCACTCGACTGCTGCCCGAACTCCGCTTCACGTCGTTCAGTCAACTCCAACCAGCCTGCGAACAAGACTTACTTTGCGAAGAAAGGAAATATACTATTTTTTACTACTAACATGATAAATCACCATTATTTACTCCATATATGGAACATCCTCAAATGAAAAGTAACATTTTTCACCCTAGGTAAATAATAATATTAAAAAAAAACCTAGGTCAATAATGAAACGGAAAATGTCATTTAAGTTTCAACTTGTTAGTTTGACAACTAGTTGTCATTTCCGATTATTTGAAAAATGAGTAGGAAATGAATAATTTTAAAATCTAATCAATTCAAATAATGATAAGGATTGTATCAGTGCTATTAGTAAAAAAATGATATACAGTATGACTCATTCTTCATGACTCCCCATAGTATTCTTATTAATACTTGAATGTACACTCTCTTCGATTTTTCTGGCAATAAATCCCTACTTGCAGCAGTTGCTGTCTCTCTAAGTTCAGGAGGGGTACATACTTCCATATCTAAATCACTCTCACTAAAATTTTCACCCATTTTCCAATTATTTTATTCACACGTTACGGTTTTAACTTTTATATAGCGTCTATCTTTCGGAAAATGACATTTAAAATTAAATTAATTCTGTCAGTTAGACAACTGAACTCTTAGGCTACCTGATATTTCGAACTATTTGTAAAATAAGTAGAAAATGACTAATATAAAAATCAAATCGAATCAAATATGGTAATATATCAGTGGTAGTAGTAAAAAAAATTCTATATGTACCTCGGTTGAGAAGTCCATTATTAACCTCGCACATTATATCCTTCGGCGCTACGCGCCTCAGGATATAAAAGTGCTCGGTAAATAATAGGTTTGTTCTAGCAGCGATTTCAAACGGTTCCAAACCGTACGGAGTTTGCGCATAGCCATATAAGCGACGCTTATATCGTTATGCGCAAACTCCGGACGGTTTGAAACCGTTTGAAATCGGTGCTAGAACAGACCTATTGGTTACAACCTAGGTATATAATATACTATTTTCCCCTCCCTGCACTGTAAACAACCCATTTTGACACTGTTTTGAAGGACGTAAGTGATAATTTCCAAAAAGGTATCGATTGCCCTTGACGACGGGTTGTAAGTCAACTTATCACCCTTGGGTGGTAATAATTTATGCCACCCTGTATTCATTAAGTTTAAACATAGGAGATACCTTTAATTTTTATTTCGTCAACAACGTCAAGCTAACAATGATTTATAAGAATGAAGTAATATTAAGTGAAATGTATATTAATAGTACAATTGTTACAAATATAAACATTATTTACAAAATTTGGATAAATGTTTTCTCGTTTTTTCTCAATTTGTATAGAATGTTCTGACTCCATAAATTCTCCATCTCTAACCAAGTTTTCTGTTACTCTTGAAATACTGCAGGAGGCTTCTGGCTTCGTTATATTGTACAAAATTTTATTTGCAACTTCCTTTTTATTGTCGACGCTCTAGGCTACATAACTTTCCGCAATAGTTGCAGATTTCCATCCCCCATGTCGCTTGAGAGCTAAGACATCAACTCCAGTATCTGCTAATAAGGTGGCCGACGTTCTTCTCACGGAGTGTCTAGTATACTGCTGAAAATTCTCAAAGTTCAGAAATTTAGCAATTTTACTTGGAATTGATGAAATCGTGTTTTTCCCGACAAGCTGAGTTAAGCACTTTTCATTTTGATAACGCATGAAGAAGCGATGATTAAAATTCGTCTTGTGAGATCTTATATCAATGTAATTTTGAACTATTTTGAAATAACACCTTCTAATCGTCACTTTTAGTCACTGTAAATTTACGTGCCATTCTATTTTTGGAATCAGGAATAGTAACAATTATTACTTCATGCCTTAATTCAACATTGTTCATTTTCATTACACACAGTTCATTAGAACGGCACGCTCCAGCAATTCCCATTATCATTACAACCTTCATCATTAAATAAATATCATTGGGGGCTTCAAACAGGAACTTATTCACATTTTCCCTGTCAAACACATTGGATTTTTTAGGTTTATACCCGTCATTCCTTGTTTTTAAAAATGCTCGAAGTTTAGGATACTTGGAAATATCTATGTTTTCTTCTATGAAAAGGGTGGACTTCAACATGGAATATTCACACCATAAGCTTGATGGAGACTTTAATACAGCTGATTTTTGGTGAAAGTACGCCAAAAGCACGGTTTCTGAAACTACAGTAGCAGTATTTGTTTGGCACCATTTCTTGAAGTATTGATACGTTGCCTCATACCTCTTCCTCGATTTTTCTGGCAACAGCGACAGGCAAGCGATATTTGCTGATTCTTCTATATCCATTTGGCTATTATACAAATCAATTATTTCAATTATTCACAATTTTTAATAATAAACTGTCAGCCACGATACATATCGTGCTGTCAGCTTGACATTATTGATAAAATAAGAATGCTTATGATGCTATAGAAACCGGCCAGAGCTGTCTGTAATTTCAAGTATCGAATTAAATTAATAAAAATCCAAGAACAAGTTCTGCAGGGAGGAGAAAAATCTTATATACTCCACGGGATGTAAGTACATTTAATAGTCTCGAACTATATTCTCAGCCCTCGCTATCGCTCGGGCACAAACCCACAAAATCGTCCTCGACTAGTAAATGTCACTTACATCCCTTTTAGTATAAATAATTCTTTCGTTGCCAGGTCTAATGGAAAGCGAAATGCAAGTTGCACCATATATGTTTAATATGTTTAAGTCTCAGATTTTTTTCCTAGATTGCCATTTTATTACTGTTGTTCCGCATTTTCGAGATACCTGAGCCAAAAGAGGACTCAAAGGAAAAAAGAAATACTATTTTCTATTCTCTATAATTTAATTCATTTCGATTTGGAAACAAACGACACTAGAATTATGCTAAATATCCTTGAATTCGGCATAAAACTTTTTTTCGAATAGAAGGTAAATGAAATATCGCATATCAATTTCGAAAATCGATATGTTTTATTTCCGTTCAACTTATATTTACTTACTGTTTCTTGTAAGGATAAGAACTCTCGAATCTATACCCTTTTCATGCATACAACTTCCATCTGCGTACCCCAGCGAATAAATTTCTAATATTTCGCGCCCCTTTCCGCATGACTGAACCGAATCTGTCTCTCGAATCTAATAAATAGTGATTTAATGGTACATATCCATAAATTTTCATGTTTATCGATATCGAGACACATAAATGGAATGTTTATGTCTTGACCCCCCAAGAATTGTGTAGTGAAGTCACAGTCAGCAAATATGTGAAATCCCAAAAATACGAAATGGTCTAGCGGATATCGTTTTTGTATAATTTGTATTTTAAGCGCGATATGGATTAAGTAAAGTGCATCCTTTTCACTAAGTTTATTGCGGGATGGTCAATGTTAGAAGCAAGCTACGAATATATTCCATATGACCACTGTACCTGCGTATTATTAAATTTATAAATAATTTTAATTTGTTACAATGTAATGTTGGTAAAAATTTATAGTTAATATAATTTACCATACTCGGCGGCATTCCTTAAACATTTTTTTCTACTACCGTGTGTAAAATACTCACTTTACGCACTCTCTAAGATTCGTAAAATAGGCCTTTTTAATGTGCAGTGCGTAAAGTAAGGTATTTTACGTACTAGTGCGTAAAGTAAAGCTGACATATTTTTTGACGTTTACTGACATATTTTTTGACGTTTAGGGTAGTGCCTAAAATAATATATTTTACGCACTAGTGCGTAAAATATTTTATTTTACGCACTAGTGCGTAAGGTAATATAACATTATTTTTATTTTTTCATAGATTTTTCGATAGTAGAAAAAATTTTGTATGCTACTCATGTGTAAAGTACCCTTTTTTTATTCATGGGATTGTCGCATTCGCCTACGGCTCATGTGACAATATTCCCATTCATAAAAAAAGATTCACTTTACACACTTGTTGCATAAATAACTATTTCTACTCCTATACCTATTTTAATTGTATCATAATGAAGCTCATTACGATACTGACGTTTCATTACTAAACTACTAGCGGCTAGGTCACGCCGGTTAAAAATCGTTCCCGATGGCGATTGTGTCAGAAGTTTTACAATATTTCACTTCACGCGTAGCTACGGGGGACCAACAAAAACTAACCCAAAGCCTGCCAAAAATAAAGAAATAACCTTTAAAAAAAGCGACCCGTTTGACAAGCAAAGGCTCTGTCCACTACACCACTAGATCAGTTGAGAAGAATTCGCTGAACCACAAATACATGGGTAATTCTCATAACGTTGCGTCCCGCGCAGTATTTCGCCGTTTGGAACGATTTTAGACCGGCGCGACCTAGCCGCTATTTACGACACTGAGTTATAACCAATCAAAATTCAACATCAGAGTGATATTCGGTCAATTTCAAACACCCTCTGAACTAGAAGGTCTGATGTCTAAATCTAAGATGGCGTCAAGAGTAGGGAGCAGGTTCTGATAATGGAACAAAATAAGTAAAAAAAAATTAAGTTAACCGGTTTTATTGAAAATAATACTAATACTAAATAATAATAATACTAAAAGCTAAAAAATAAGTCGTTAGGTCCTAGGTAGTAGTCATCACACCACTCTCCTCATCAACCTAGGGCATTAATCAGACAAAACAAAACATAAAATCGCGGGGTGCGTGAAATTTCTATCAATAGTCAACCGCCTATATCGTTATAAATGATATTTACATATTTACTCAGGTTACGCTACGCCCAACGATTTCATTTTTTTGTCTGATCAATGCCCTAGATTGATTAGGAGAGTGGTGTGATGAGTAGTACCTAGGACCTAATGAATTATTTTTTAGCTTTTAGTATTATTATTATTTAGTATTACTATTATTTTCAATAAAACCGGTTGACTTATTTTTTTTTACTCATTTTGTTCCAGTATTAATATTATTTTCAATACAACCGTTTAACTTAAAATTTTTTTTTACTTATTTTATTTTCAAATTTTCAGTTTTTATTTTGTTACTTAATATTTCTCATTCTAGTTAGTTCATTTAGTGCCTAATTATTACAAGGTTTCTTTCCTGACAATTTGTTGCAATCTAAGTCCTCAATACATAATCCTTCCAAAGACTTTACTCGACTCAGAGCCACGTATGCTTGTCCTTCCTCAAACAGCTACTCGATTGACATTTTCACCTTCCACTCTTCTAGCACATGCTGCAATGGTTAACTTGACCCAATAGTACTCAAACATTGAAAGAGCATAAAACAGGTAATCGTTGCGCTGAAACCTAGTATCAACACCTAGAATACGAAATTGATAGTAATCCAAATGACTTATATTTACTGGTCTTTCTTCTTTCAATCCATTTTTCAACAAAAAAGTTCTTTGTTTTGATTAGATGCCTAGATTTCAACTTTAATGTAAGTATAGACTGTCTAAACTCTATGATCCGTCATGCACTGTGTTCTACTTATAATGCCCTTTCACTTGATACCCATTACCCATATTGAAACAAATATGAAATTAGAAATATTGAAGCAAATATGAAATTTGGCATTTTGTGCCACGACCATCTTAGATTTGAAATTTGTCACAGTGTACAGTATTCTACTAGTCAAGCCCTTTCATTCGATACCCATATTGAGGGGATGTTGAAAAATATGTAATCCGCCATTTTGTAGCGACGGCCATCTTGGATTTACAATAACACAGAATGTATTATATTGCATTGTCATCAGAACTAAAGAAGTGAACCAAATATCAGATCAATCTGTCAACAGGAAGGGGGTAAAATTTCAACTACAAAATTTGACCGAAATAAATAAATAACAAAGAGGTCAAGCTAAATAAAACCGTTTAAAAACGTATTAATTCACATAAACTAGTTTTCTTACTTGTTAACTTCAGAAAAATACATACCAAAATTATTTTTATTAGTTACATGTCACGATAACAACAAAAAATCATTTGGGAGGCATACCCATCGCAGAAAGGAAATTAATAATTATTATAATAAGTAGTTTAACATTTATAATATGTTATGATACGGAAAATACGGACTATGGCTATTGATTTATAAATATACAGTGCTTTGTTTAAAATATATCTAAGTGTATATAAAGTAAAACAAAAATACATAGTTACTTAATTATTTTTAAAGACTGTTTAAATAAAATAATGTAATGTGAAGAAAAAAACTTTTGGGGAGTTTTGCTTAAAAAATAAATTTTCAATTTTTAAGAAAACTCAGTTTTGAAATGTTACATATTCTATTCAGTTTAAGCTTGTGCATTAGAAGAGGGCTTGCATGATTATGTTTCTTAAACTTTGCCTAGTTTTTGCAGCATATTTTTTTATACCAATGAAAAACAGAGAAAAAAAAAACAAATGTTTTACTTGGCTCGAAGTTATCAAAATGAAAATTGAGACTGGTTGACCTTGTACTGTTGAGTGGTGAAATTTTTGATACTTGTGGTAATTATTCTAAACACAAAAAATAGAGTGTGTTCGTAAATATCTTAAAATATCGCTTACAATGTTTAAATTGCCTTCCACAAAGCACAAATAAGAACTTTCTCAACAGTATTAACATCATGTAGGTACTGCCAGAGGTAAGCCGAGTTGGCTTTTGTCTTGGGATACAATTTTGTTGACAGCAGCACCCATTTGCTCTATTGATATAGACAGATTTTCAGAAATAAAGGCAGTGAGCTTGAGGAGCTTCATCAATATTAATAAATCTATTCATTTGGCCTAAAATGCGTTTCACACACTTAAAATATGTATTTACTTTAATTGCCTGCATTAGACCTTGGTCATGACAATCATTGAATGCAATACAACCACTCTAGAGGTATAGTAAGCAGGAATTGCAAAGCATTTTAAAGAAAAAATAGAAAAATCACACAATTAATTAATATCATATGCTCTGCACGTAATGTTAGGCACAGCCTCTAAAAATACAGTGTCTATGACTAGTCACTGCCTGTAAAAATAAAAAAACAATACTTACCCGAGTATTCTTGGTTGAAACAAATGATTTTTCCCTCTTAATTGAGTTTACCCACTGCCGCTTTAATTCACTTTCTTTTGGAAATGAAAACATTGCCACTCTGGGTCCATTTTTATAATTCTCTCGACATTTGGGAACACAACAGGTTAACATCATGTTTTCAATTCATTCAATATTATTATACACAATTACTTAAAAATCAATGTTCTCAACTAAGCGACTGAACTTAAACCAAAGCCTACATATACTTTAATTTATTACAACACGTACCTAAAATCACCCTACAACCCTTAATCACTATTCAATAATGTTACAAATAATAAGTGTTGGTATCCTATGTAAAATTGAGGTATTTAAATCAAACCTCTGATGTTGTCCGGCTGTAGCCTAAAAAATATCTTATTTAAAACTTATTATATGTAGAGTCAAAAGGCAGTCAAAGTAAACAGGTAATTAGGCATTATTATTATAAGGCCACAAAATAAAAACCTTAAGGGCCTATTTGTTTATTTCAGGTAGACATTATGTGAATATTAAAATTTCAGTTATTTTGGATATTACTAGGTATTATCAGCTCTGATATTTTATAATAGATATTTGTGAGAAAACACCTTATACAAGAGCAATCAGTCCCTAAAAGGCGCTTTAGACGGTGCCTTTTTTCGTGCGTTAGCGCATGCGGTATTTCCTGTAGCAGCGCATGCAATATAGCGCACAAACAAAACCGTTGCCTTTTTATATCGTGCAACATATCATTTGCACTTAAAATTGATATCGGTGCGTCTTGCACATTTCAACATGGATGTTTTGAAGTTTTGTATGCTACGTTTATCATAATAGCGAGAAATAAACAACGTAATAAACGCAAGTGTTGGATACAGAAATTTCTGAAAAAGAAGTATAGCTATTCCTATATAGAGAAAATGCTGTTAGATGGCGGTTGGTTCTTTCAAAACTTTACGAGGATATCTTCACCGGATTTTGAAGAACTGCTGTCAATGGTTGGGCCAATTATAAAAAAAAAAGCAAATACGAATATGAGGGAAGCTATTCCTGAAAAAGTAAAACTGGCAGTTTGTTTGAGATATTTAGCATCCGGAGATTCATACAGAAGTTTAATGTATACATTTAATATTTCTGATTCAACTATTTCACTAATTATACCTGAAGTATGTAATGCCATGAATGAAATGTTAAAAGGACATGTTAAGGTAAGAAAATTAATATAATTCTAAATTAGAGATAATAAACTCTATTGGAGATACCAGAGACATAAACTAATTTAACATCTAGGTAGTATTTTAAGCAAGATAACAAACTTTAGTTCAAAAATAACTAAATAATTATGTATGAAACTTCAAAAATTCTGCCATGTCAGGGTCGAATTTTTGACGTTGACGTTTGTAGTTGTATTAGCACAGAATTCTCGTTGAAACCTGTAGTACTATGATTTGAAGGTGTTTCTAAATATGGGCTGAGCATTCCTGGTCTAATTGACAATTCATATCTAGAATTAGTAGTTGAATATCCTGGGCGGCTATTATCTGGTGTCAGAGCATCACTTGGACGCACGATAGTGGGACAGCTTGGCTGCTTATTTGAACCTTGCATTTCCACATCAAATAGAATTTTGTTGATTTCAGACTCGACTATAGCTTGGAAACGTGGGCTATTTAAGCTTCTTCATTTGTAAGCAATTACTTGCTCAAAAGCGGAAAATCGATCTTTTCTGGCCAATTTTTCCTTTGCCTCTTTCATGAAATTGTATAGGCTTCGTCTACCTGCGATAATTTTTTTACGTTTGGTTTCCGATGAAGGTTTTGCAAAATCCAGTGTGTATTTGTTTGTACTTGATGAAGTAGTTTCGTCTTCAACTACCTAAAACCGTTTTCTAGTTATTCAAAAATTAAGTTTTTAAATAACTTATTGTAGCAACGAAACCCAACACAACATATACAACTACGACATTTTTTTAGGTTCCTTCGACCGAAGATGAATGGCTTCAAATAGCTAAAGAATTTGAAAACCAGTGGAACTTCCCATACTGCATACTGCATAGGCGCTCTTGACGGGAAGCATATGCAATCCAATGTCCAGCGACGTTTAGCATCGTCTTAATGGAAATCGTTGATGCAAACTATAAATTTATATATGTACATGCAGGATCTCAGGGACGAATGTCAGATGGGGGCGTTTTCCACAGTACCTCTTTCTGTAGAGGCGTGATTAATAACGCATTAAGAAGTACCATATGTAATCGTGGCAGATGACGCATTTCCTTTGACAGCCAATATTATGAAACCATTTCCGGTTAATATACCAGCAGGATCTCCAAAGAGAATATACAATTATAGACTGTCTAGAGCCCGGTGCATTGTAGGAAATAGGTTCGGACTTTTATCAGCGGTTTTTCGAATTTTTAGAAAACCAATAGTAGTGAAGCCAGGATACCACAAATAGTTTTAACTTGCATTTACCTATATAATTTTTTAAGTAGAAATGCTGTTTCCGAAAAAAAATATCCTCCAACGGTACTTGGAGAAGAGATGCTGCTAATGGTACGGGTTTTTTTTTTTTTATGGCAGTGGCACACACACTAAAGGGAGACCCTATGGCGCTCGACGAGCGGTGTGAGTGCGAAGATGTTGATTGACACGGCTCTTGAATATTTGTAAGTTGTAATTAGTGGGAAACAGATGTTCTGGGAGTGAGTCCCACAGTGATGCAGTGCGCCAGACAAAGGAGTTCTTGTAAAGCGATGTTCTAGGAGTTTCTAGTTGTACGACGAACTGGTGCGCTCTTGCCGTCTGTCGTGACTGTCTGACAGGAGCTGCCAGGGGCGGGATGAGGCGGGCCAAATCCTGGGAACATCTGCCGTGAAAGTATCTGTAAAACAGAGATATCTCGGCTACATGTCTGCGGTGTTCCAGACTATCTAGATTCCAGGTCAACTCCGGGTCGCCGACGAGACGCACTGCTCTCTTCTGTATGGAATCCAGCAGCTTTAGGGTGTGCTTTGGTGCGGCACCCCAGATATGTGAGCAATATTCTAAGCACGGTCTTATTTGCGCTTTGTAGAGCAAGAGCAACTGCTGCGGTGTATAGAGTTTAGAAATAGCGCACCAAGCTTCTGGGAGGCTGATTTTGCGATGTTAGCAACGTGGTCATGCCAGGACATATTGCTGTTGACCGAGATACCCAGCAGTCCGATTGACGAGGATGAAGGAATGGTCGACCCTGCCATAATAATGTCAGGGCCCGCTGTATTGGCCCTCTTGGTAAACGTGGCTGCTTGGGTCTTTGCTGCATTGAACTGGACCAAATTTCGGTCGCCCCAAGTTTGAACTTTCTCCAGGTCTTGATTAATTGCTGTAATCTGCTCCTGTCTGCGGTGATGAGTCTCAGTCGCTGGTAAGGGTTTTTCTGATCTAAAGTGGGAGACAAGGGTACTGTCATCTGCAAAACTGTAAACAGGATTATTTGTTTCGGTCAGCAGGTCATTAATATAGATGAGTAACAGAGTTGGTGAAAGTATTGCGCCCTGAGGCACGCCCGCGTTGATGGTGAATGTGTCCGAGATGTGTCCATCGACTGCAACGTGCAGAGATCGGCTCTTAAGGAAACTGGCAAGCCAGCTGCAGAGAGGCTGGCAGTCCGAAGGATGGTAGTTTGTTGAGCAGTCCGTCATGCCAAACTCTGTCGAATGCCTTTGAAATATCCAACGCAATCGCTCGAGACTCTCCGTAGTTCTCAATTGTCCTACTCCATATATGAGTGACATAGGCCAATATATCTCCTGTCGATCTCTCTTTGCGAAAGCCGTATTGATTAACGCTGATTATTTTGTTGTTCTCGAGGTACTTGAGTAGTTGCTGATTGACTACACGTTCCATGACATTGGAGATTATTGGAAGCAAGGCAATTGGACGATAGTTTGAGGGCGTGGTTTTCTTGCCTTTTTTTGGAACAGGTTGCACTCGAGCGACTTTCCAAGACGATGGGTAAATCCCTTTTCCGTAAGACAGAGGAAAAAGCCTGGAAAAAACGGGTGTTAGTTCGTTGGCGCAGTTCTTTAACACGATGGCAAGTATTCCGTCCGGTCCTGATGCCTTTTGCGTATCTAGATTTTTAAGGATTTTACGAATATCACGGTGATGAAATTTGACTTCTGCCATGGTAGTGTTGATGTTCGATATGGTGGGGAGAGTCTTGCTTTGGGGGACGTCTAAGGTAGAGTGCAAAGAAAACATTTTGGCGAGCATGTTTGCTTTTTCCTTGGCTGTAGTCGCCGTGATGCCACGTTCGTCTGTCAAAGGTGGGAGAGACATTTCTGTAAAGTTGTTACTTACTGCCTTTGCTACCGACCAAAAATTCCTGTAGCCACTGGGGCATTGCAAAAGTTTATTTCTGATCCTTTGATTGTGTTTGTCCTCAGCTTCGCCGATAACACGCTTGCATTCGTTTCTCGCTTCGACAAAATAATTGCGATTTTCAGCGGTCTGATTTTGCTGCCAGTACTTGTAGGCTTGCTGTTTCCTACGCACAGCTCTTTCGCATCTTCTATCGAACCAGAGCTTTCCTTTTGATGGTAACTTGATGGAATTTGGGATATATGCTTCCATTCCTGAGGAGATGACTTGCGTGATCTTTTCGCAGCAGACTGACGGGTCGTCAGCGCCAAAGCAGACGTCGAGCCAAGGAAAATCTAGGTAGAACTCCCTTAGATCGTCCCAGTTTGCAGAATTGTAATGCCAGATTTTGCGAGGCAATGGTGGATCCTTCTGTATGAGTGGCAATTCACAAACCGTTGTAATAAGTTTGCGGTCGGAAGTACCTAATGGTGGACCAACTGTAACTGTGTACTGGTCAGGATTGGTGGTTAGAAAAAGATCCAGGAGGGCGGCGAATTCGCCCCTCTCTGAGATTCGAGTTGGTTCATCTACAATTTGAGTAAGCCCGCAGCTGATGGCGAATGCTTCAGCCTCTCTACCTTCGTTGTCGGTTGTGATGTTTGAGCCAGTTGGTGTTGTGGGCATTGAAGTCGTCCAGAACGATTATTTCTGAACGGGGGTGATCAACCTGTATTGAGTCAAAAGTGGTAGCTAGTGTTGAAAAAAAGGTTTAATAGGCTCTATCGCTCGGAGGGCGATAGAGACAACATATAAACTTGGTTAATTCCTTGTCGGTGAACTTCAGCCACATGACGTCAAGGTTATTCGGTTCGAGTGTTTCCTCGCGGTGACATGAAAGGTCGCTTCGGACAAAAAGGCATATTCCGAACTTATGTCTAAATCGGGTATGTAAGTCGTAACCAGGACAAGGGTAGTTCACTGTTGTTGTGTGTGGTCTATTTGCTTGTAGATGTTGGTGTACCGAATTTATGTTTGTATTTAGGCCTCTTATGTTACAGAAACCAATTCTAAATTGGTTCGGTATCTTTGCTGTCTTTGAAATGCGGAATGAAGGGCTTCCAGGTCCACCCAGCGCCCGGAGATCCGAATGGCCGGGGAGTTTACCTCCGGAATATTTTGATCCTGGAAGCACCGTCATGTCCATATTATTATATTCCTACTGTGGAACCCGGAACCACCAGCGCGGAAACGGAACGTGATTCGGGAAAACCACTTTGCGCCTCCCAGTTCTGGTGGGGTGGTCTTTCACCGGACGATGCGAGTAGGCGTATGCATCTACCACCTAGGGCCGCTTCCACTGGATACATTGGCCTCAGACTCTTTCCTTTGGTGGTCCCTAGTCTGACAGGGGTGAAAATAGGGTTTGTTGGGTCACTCCCTAGTGATCAGCTCCAGACTTTGTACTTTGCTGTTCTCCAGCCTGGAGGAGGACGATGGGATTTGATGGGCCACATCCCGTGGCAACTCGGGATGGCGGGGGCGTCACTCCCCGTAATCAAACTGCTCTCACCAGTTTGACGTCCCTGCCAGCTAATACAATGAAAGTTAATCATTTTTATAATAAAAAAAAATATTATTATAAGCTAAAAACGTCTTTTTAATACTAGATAGGAACATAAACATATTATGCACTGATAAAAATGTGAAAAAAAACCTTAATAAATATTTCTTTGCTTTTTATTTATTTGCTTTCAATAAAAATTACTTAGATTAAACAAAATTTCTTTAATTTAAATAATTGGGCGGGTTTGATTTTTTTTTTGGTCATTTCTTTGCCTTGTGATAGCAAGACTTTTTTCCATATTAAACACATATTTTTTCGCTTTAAAGCTTTACAGATTCGAAACCTCTCCGTTATTTAAAACAAATAAGGGTTGCTTTAAAATAAAGATTGTGAATATTGGACCAAATATTATTACTTCATCCGAGTCTCGTTCAACTCGTACACTGATATAAATGTGAGAAGAAAACCTTAATAAATATTTCTTTGCTTTTTGTTTATTTGCTTTAAATAAAAATTATTCAGATTAAACAAAATTTCTTTAATTTAAATATTTGGGCGTGTTTGATTTTTCTTGGTTATTTCTTTGCCTTGTGATAGCAAGACTTTTTTCCATATTAAACACATATTTATTCGCTTTAAAGATTTAGAGATACGAAACATCTCCATTATTTAAAACAATTAAGGGTTCCTTTTTTGCGATTAAATCTAAAAGTATTTAAAAAAAATATATTTTTGTTAAATGGATGATATACTTTTAAACAATATAACAGGCGATTCAAATAGCATCATGAACAACAGTCACAATTGTTTCGTTTCTATTATTTGTTGTTTTAGTTATTGTTGTTTTATTTTTAGATCAAAATATTGACGGCATCGAAGTTTTACGTAGCCTGATGGAAATCGATTTAATGTCGTTACTAACAATAAAATCGGTGACATCTTGTGCCATTTCCGTTCAATGCTCATTACACTGGATCTGGAGAGGTAGTTGTATGTCCTATTAGTTTAATTAAGTAAAATGTTACTATTTTTATATGATAAAATTTTTATGAACTTTAGAATTTTAATATTTTTATAAAAACTAGTGAGTTATCGTTAATAATAGTAGTACAAATTTATCCCATAATATGTTTATGTTCCTATCTAGTATTTAGAAAAAGATGTTTTTAGCTTATGATAATAGTTTTATTATAAAAATGATTTAGCTTTCAAAACCAGTGATAAGCAGAGACAAAATAATCTGATTATATTTTTTATTTATATTTTGGAAATACTCATTTTGTTCTCTGTTTTTAATACCTTTGAATAAAAATGTTTCTTTGATATCACTTTTTAACTTTTATTTTATTTACTGTGGGCGACTGTTCCTGTCATGAATTTGGTAATTAAAAGTTAAGTGATCTGGCATACCATTTACAAGTCAGCGGGTTAGATAGGGTTCGGATTTTGGATTTTTCAGCAATTAAAAGAAAACTAAGCTAGAGTTTATTTCAGCTAAAACGTGAAACCTAAATACGTCTTAAGAATAATAGTGTTTTTCATTTTTTAAGCTAACTGGATGTTAATAAATAGTCCTTTTAGAAAGATGAACACATATTTGCAACAGCCAAAATTCCTCTTTCTTTTATTTGTCATCACCAACACAAAAAGTACATTTTATTTGAATCAAATCATTGTTATGTGCTCAAGCCTGTTCCAATGTTTACTTTTTATGTTGGTGATGACAAATAAAAAAAGGAATTTGGCTGTTGCGAATACGTGTTCATCTTTCTAAAAGGACTATTTATTGACATTCAGTTAGCTTAAAAAATTAAAAACACTGTTATTATTCTTTAAACGTATTTAGGTTCTAACCCGCCGATTTGTAAATGGTATGCCAGAACACTTAACTTTTAATTACCAAATTCATGAGGGGAACAGTTGTCCACAGTAAATAAAATAAAAGTTGAAAAGGGATATCCAAGAAACATTTTTTTTTCAAAGGTATTAAAAGCAAATAACAAAACGAGTATTCCCAAAATATAAATAAAAAATATAATCATTTTATTTTGTCTCTGCTTATCACTGGTGTTGAAAGTTTTTATAATAAAAAAATTATTATTATAAGCTTAAAACGTCTTTTTTTTCTAAATACTAGATAGGATGATAGGAACATAAACATATTATGGGATAAGTTGTACTACTTATTAATTTTAACGGTAACTCACTAGTCTTTATAAAAAATACCAAAATTCTAGAGTCCATAAAAATTTTATCATATAAAAATAGTGAAAGGCAGTTATGTTTTACTTAATTAAACTAATAGGCCATACAACTACCTCTCCAGATACAGCATAATGAGCATTGCACGGAAGTGGCACAAGATTTTCACCGATTCTATTGTTAGTAGCGACATTAAATCGATTTACATCATGCTACGTAAAACTTTGATGCCATCAATATTTTGATCTAAAAAGAAAACAACAATAATTAAAACAAAAAATAAAATAAACAAAACAATTGTGACTGTTGTTCATGATGCTATTTGAATAGCCGGCTGCATTGTTTAAAAGTATATCTTATCGATTTAACTAAAATAATTAATGCTTTGTTTTAAATACTATTAGATTTAATCGAAATAAAAATAATTTGCTTCAAATCTGTACTTCCATGGATCAACCATTTATTTATTCAGATTGAAAAAATAGGGCCTTGAAATATCTATCAATTCATATTATGCTATGTAGGTATAAGGAAGAAAATGACGCCATTGAACTTGTACAACGTAAAAAGCAAAAATACTTGATCAAGATCGTACGCCAAACTGCCTAAGCGTACTGTTATACACTATTGTAGGCGAATATCGCGTGAATTCATCTGCATGGCTAGGTATGAACAGCAGAAAACTATTTTTAATTTCTAGTAAAACTCACGCCATTTTGATTGTGAGAGTACGCTTCTTTATTTACAAACGATTAATTATGTACCTAGCTGAGTAATATAATGAAAACGTAACTTACCTTGATATGAGGGCACAAATGACCCATGTCCCACTTAATTAATGTATTTTCCATCCCAAATACTAAAAAAATAGCGACCTTGGGCAGATACACTCTATAGGACGGCAGCAGAAAT
This sequence comes from Pissodes strobi, assembly GCA_016904865.1. Lineage (NCBI taxonomy): Eukaryota > Metazoa > Arthropoda > Insecta > Coleoptera > Curculionidae > Pissodes > Pissodes strobi. The sequence goes on along the minus strand of JAEQML010046074.1, from coordinate 25,206 downwards.
GAAACTGACCTGCATGAGGAGCGTGGAGCGTCGACGCGGCTGCGCAACTGCTACGAGTTGAACGAGACTCGGATGAAGTAATAATATTTGTTCCAATATTTGCAATCTTTAAATTAAAGTAACTCTTATTTGTTTTAAATAACGGAGAGGTTTCGTATCTGTAAAGCTTTAAAGCGAATAAATATGTGTTTAATATGTAAAAAAGTCTTGCTATCACAAGGCAAAGAAATAACCAAGAAAAATCAAACACGCCCAAATATTTAAATTAAAGAAATTTTGTTTAATCTGAGTAATTTTTATTTAAAGCAAATAAATAAAAAGCAAAGAAATATTTATTAAGGTTTTTTTTTCACATTTTTATCACACTTGCCTTCAGTACTTTTTAGGCAGGTATCCATCAAGAAATACATTCCTGTGAACTGCACGAGTTGGCTCTGAACATTAGGATATTGTTAGAGCACGTAGTATTTACGCCCCTGTCGACTGCAGTAGGGGAAGCGGAATAGGTCCGCTCGACTATTATTTATACTGTTTGCCAAATGAAAGAACCTGGACGGAAAGAATGCGGGCAAAAAATGTCCTCGCATATTTAGATGCTGCCACATTTTCTTCCCAATAATCCTAATTTATTTTCTGTCATTTCCTATAGTGAATTTGCATATTAAAATTTCCTACTTGAATACTTAATTTTGTTATTTTCCTTAATACTACTGTCTTCTATTATTTACTATTTTATTTAAACAGGGAAATACGGAATACGGAATAAGTATACTATAATATTTGTAATGTTTATATTTTATTCGCCTTCAAGCTATTTAAAATACACAATAGGCAACAGTGCGACGTTTACTTGATTTTTGGCGGGGAGGCAGTTTCATAATTGGTCGCAGGATATATTAAATACACTTTGACCCTAGACCAACACCTAATTTCTTTTACATATTTTAAAATTTCGGCAGCGACTTGCTTTAGCCATTGGCGTGGAAATTGCCGATGCCGAACTGTGTGGTTATTTATATTATTTGGTTTGTAGGGTCTGGTCATATATAAGTTTTGTCGATTTTGCAAAATCTCTTTTTTCACTAGAAAGGGTGTGTCCTATATAGTAGTTTAAGCCAAAAAAGTCGGAAGATCCGCTACATTTGAACCAAAAAAATGCCCTCAAAGTTCGAGTTTTGACACTATTTTACAGCACCACTTCACAAAAGTACTAGAAATATAGACAAACCACATCTGAAAATCAATTGTTGGGTGAAAATATTAACTAGGATACATTTGCGTCGAACGAGATACCTCCGTTTTGTTCCGGTCCTAATTTAAAGCGACTCATAGCTATAGCCCCATTAAACACAATTAAATTTTACTTGTAAATATCCATCCTCCTTTTTACTGCCAACTGTCACAATAGCCAAAACAAAGATTTTTAAGAAGGCACACTGTTGCCAGAGGTTTACTGTAGTTTCGTTAGCAAAATTCATTAGAAAAATGGTGCGCTATAAGCGCAGCTTATTCACTACCAGCTAGTCACCTTGCGGCGGCATCCTTTGATTTGGGAAAGTCAATAACCAAGTTTTGCAAATTTTAGAAGAGGGTCATGACTTAATATTGTTTTAAACGCCTGGGCATCTGAATAATACTTTTGACAGTTCATTTAATTTAAAATATGCTTTTTCGACTACCGTGCGTAAAGTACTCACTTCACGCACTCTCTAAGATTCGTAAAATAGGCTTTTTTAATGTGCAGTGCGTAAAATAAGTTATTTTACGCACTAGTGCGTAAAGTAAATCTGACACATTTATTTACATTTAGGGCAATGCATAAAATAATATATTTTACGCACTAGTGTGTAAAATAATTTATTTTACGCACTAGTGCGTAAAGTCATTTAATAATATTTTTGTTTTTTCATATATTTTTCGGTAGTAGATAAAATTTTGTATGCTACTCATGTGTAGAGTACCCTTTTTTTATTCAATTTCAATAAAAAATTTTTATCAATATTCCCATTCATAAAAAAGCACTTTACACACTTGTTGCATAAATAACTATTTTATCGTCTAAAATCCGTTTTAAAACGATTTTAAAACGCACAATTGTATAAAAATCAGAAATTCCCGAACCTCTCAGAGCGATAGCCGAGGCTTCGGACGAATTTGTCATTTATTTTGAAGCGAAAATTCTTTTTAAATTCAACTGTGGAACTGAACCGCTTAGGGCGCAGTGCCCGACACTCCAACGTTCCGATTTCGATATAGTTGACTAGCTGGTAGTGAATAAGCTGTGCTATAAGTGTCTCTCCTCTTTTTTTTATTTAGGTGAATGATTTTTTTATTGCAGTAGCACATTCTATATTGCTCGACGAGCGGTGTGTGTGCGAAGATGTTGATTGACACGGTTCTTGAATAGTTAATTTGGGGAATAGATGTCGTGGGAGCATATTCGCATGTAACAGGCAAGATGTCCATTTGGCAATGCCGATCGTTTTTATGTGACGTGCACGAGAGCATTTAGTCAGATGTCGTGACTGTTATTACAACAAATAAGTCTTCAATTATTTTAACGCTTCATGCACGGCCCTCCGCTCGCTTCGCTCGCTACGGGGGCTCAACAAACAGAAACTAACTAAGTGCTAACCAAAACTAACCCAAAATAAAAGAAAATAAAATAAAATGTTTGGGTTAGTTTTGGTTAGCACCTGGTTAGTTTCTATTTGTTAAGCCCCCGTATAGGGAGCGAAGCGAGCGGAGGGCCATGCATGAAGTGTTTAAATAATTGAAGACTTACTTGTTGATTCTATGTAACAGTCACGGCATCCGACTAAATGCTATCGTGCACGTCACATATGAAGAAACGTTCGGCATAGTCCAATGGACATCTTGCTTGTTACATCCGAATATGCGTCCTGGGAGTAAGTTCCACAGTGATGCAGTGCGCCAGACAAAGGAGTTCTTGTAAAGCAATGTTCTAGGTGTTTTCAGTTGTACAACGAACTGGTGCGTTCTTGCCATCTATCGTGACTGTCTGACAGGCGTTGTCAGGGGCGGGATAAGGCGGGCCAAATCCTGGGTACATCTGCCGTAAAAGTATCTGTAAAACAGGGATGTCTCGGTCACATGTTTGCGGTGTTTCAGACTATCCAGATTCCGGGTCAACTCCGGGTCACCGACGAGACGCACAACTCTCTTCTGAACGGAATCCAGTAGCTTTAGGGTGTGCTCTGGCGTGGCACCCCAGATGTATGAGCAATATTCTAAGCACGATCTTATTTGCGCTTTGTAGAAGCAAGAGCAACTGTGGCGGTGTATATGTCGTAGTCTTATACTGAAATCCGTCATTTCATGATAAATCTAGTCACATCATGAAGCGTCGGCATGTTGTGTAGAAATATGAAGCTACATTATCAGACAAGGCTTTTCATGAAAAACCCATATTATGGCGGCGTATTGTGTGTAACACAACCTGCCTAACTTTGAACGTTCCCGTTTCATGAAGTGCCCACGAAGAGAACGCACATTATGTTAATTTGGTATTTAAAGGTAGGATTATACGCATTTTAAGATCCTTTACAGGCGTAGCCGACTATATCAAAATCGGCCTCTCCTATTGGTCGATCCGCATGGCCCTCCGCTCGCTTCGCTCGCTACGGGGGCTCAAGAAAAGGAATCTAACCAGGTGCTAACTCAATCTAACCCAAGACATACTCAAAATCAAGAAAAAAAGCTGTTTAGAAACATAATCAAAAAAAAATAAAAAAAGCAACGGGGTTCGAACCCGTGTTTTCCAGGTGAAACCCAAGGATTTGACCTCTACACCAGGAGAGCTCTTGCGAGAAATTGATTGCATCACGAAGACATATTGTTAAAGTTTTAATACATACCTTTTTTAATTGTTGCATGTTGTATGGTCGCTTATTTGGCTACTGCCTATAGTATTCATTGTAGCGTCCATCAAATAACTCTTTTCCAGTATTTTGTTCCATGCCTTCCACAAATAAAGATAAAATATTATCTAGCCGCTTTGCCCGCTTCACGAAGTGCCGTTCTTTAAATTCAGTCGGATCATGCTACGACGCTATCCGCCGAAAGAATGTAGTGATTTCGGGAAACGCCTCGGCAGATTATGTAGCCTCATTTATTTACATAATATGCCGACGTTTCATGATATGACTAGTCTTTTCATGAAAAAGCGGATTTCACCATGAGACTACGACGTATACATTTTTTGTTGTGAAATATCGTACCAAGCTTCTGGGAGGCTGATTTTGCGACGTTAGCAACGTGGTCATGTCAGGACATATCGCCGTTGACCGAGACCCCCAGTAGTCTGATTGAATCAAGATGGAGGGATGGTCGATCCTGCCATAATGATATCATTGCCCGCCGTATGGTAAATGTGGCTGCTTGGATGATTGTTCAATGTGCATTTGCATTCATTCATCGGAATAAAAGAGACACTCATTCGATTACACTATTCCTTTGTATGTATATATTCGTCAAATATTTCACTTCATACATGGCCCTCCGCTCGCTCCGGGAGCGTAACCAAACAAACCTAACCCAAGACATTCCCAAATGAGGAAAAACAAACTAAAAAATATTTGCATTTTCGACTGACAAATTTCAATTTTTTTTTATTTCCGGCATGCCTTGGTTTAGTGTGGGTTAGTTTTGTTTGGTTGCGCCCCCGAAGCGAGCGGAGGGTCATGCGTGAAGTGTAATATTAAATATACTTAAATAGTAACACTATTAGTACCCATAAGAAAATGTGCAACTTTTGGAAACACTGTGCCAGGCCCCCGGTGTCGGTTACTAAAATTTCATTATTTTCACGTTACAATTTTAATATTTTCACGTTACATCTGGGAAAGTCGTAGTGGAAGTTTGCCCTTCTAGGGCAATTTAGGCTCAAAACGCGGATATTTTTTCGGCTCAAATGTGGCGAATCCTCCGAGTTTTTTGGCTTAAGCTACTCTATAGGACACCCCTTTTCTAGCGAAAAAAAAAGAAAATTTGCAAAATTGACACAACCTATATATCATCAGACCTTTAATTTGATGATATCTTTGAAGATTTTTAACCTTTCTTATATTTTTCTTGCATTTGGTGATTATTATACGCGGTTAACTATTTTTTATATATTTCGGATAACTCTCTTAACTGAACTCTCTAAATTATAATTTTTATTACAAAACAATTCCGAACGTTCTATAAAGAGGGTTTTAGAACATACTTGCTTCAATATTGCCTAACTTTTAATACAAAAATTGAATGCTAGAGAATTTATATGAAGCTAGGATAAACCGTTTTTTTTCCAAATTAAGCGACGTCATCAATGACGTAAGTACAAAACTTTCGGGAAACGAACTCTACTTATTACTGCAACATATGTATGTATACATACAACAAATCATATCATAGAATATTATCCTTATTATAAAAATGAGATATTATAATATGACATATTTTGTACTATAAGACTGTAATATAAAAAAAACTGTAATTAATTTTAACGTCTTAAACTAATCAATATTATCAATAATAATATGGTAAGAATAACCTCGTGCGCCTATCGGAAAGCAAGATTTTTTACGTGCTAGTCCTCTACCCCCTTCAGTCGTTGTTAAGGTTCACTCGCTTGGCGCACTATATCATAAAATCCGCTAACCATCGTAACTGTAAGGTTCATAATTGCCTGCGCTGTTCACTCGCGTTGTTACGAAAGCGTAGAAGGGCCACAACCATATTTTTTTTCGTATTCACACTTTTTCTACGAAATTTCGGAAAATAAGTGTAAATTTCAGGTTATTCGTAAAAAAAGTGTGAATTTCGTAAAAAGTTTGTGAATTCACACTTTTTTTACAAAATTTCTTAAAAAGTTTGTGAATTCACACTCTTTCTACGAAATTTCGTAAAAAAAGTGTAAATTTCAGGTTTTTCGTAAAAAAAGTGTGAATTTCGTAAAAAATGTGTGAATTCACACTTTTTTTACAAAATTTCGTAAAAAAAATGTAAATTTTAGCTTTTTTGTAAAAAATGTGAATTCAAAAACTTTTTACGAAATTTACACTATTTTTTCAAAACTTCGTACAAAAAGTGTGAATTCCGTAAAAAGATTGTAAATTGCCAATGGCCGTTACATTCTCTATTCATTGTCACGGTAGCTCCGCCTAAACGCGCATCGCATGTGATTTTTAGTGCATCTTAGTGCAGTTTTTTTGAACAGAGGATACAATGGAGGAGGTAAGGGTTTACAATTCTCTATAGCTTTCTGCAGTTGATTGGAATAACATTAATTATTAGGTAGGTAGATTCTTTACTTTGACACAAATGCAAACGAGCTATTTATGTATTAGTATTAGGGCAAAGTACAATGCATTTCAAGTTGCCCAGAACAAGTGAAATTCACTTTCCCCAAATTACATAAACTTTATAGAAAAAGTAAAATTAAACTTAAAATAAAAAAAGGGTTGTGCGCTATGCCCATATCTGAAGTGAAACTTCTTAAACTTAAACGCCCTAGCCTTATACATATCGCAACGGATTTGGTTAAAAAGTAGTTTTTTTAAATATATCACTTAATTAACAAAAAGGGAAGGCCTAAATGAAAAAAAAAAATATTCTTCATAAAAGTTTCGCTTATGTCTTGACAAGCAAACAGATCAAATCCCATATTTTTGCTTGTAAACTAACAAAGATATCACAATAAAACATCGTGACCGTTTTTCGTGACCGCTCGTCGTGTCGCCGTTTTTCGGGACATCTCGCCGTGTCGCGACCATCAAATTTTACTCCCGGCGCGCGTTAAGAAGTTTCACTTCAAAATACCTAAATTTTATGTAAGTAGTACCTATTTTTAGGTCAATATTACATTTATGTATTTTTTCAAAAATGTTTAATTGCACTTTGCTTCGCTATTTTACTTTACCCTTATCTTTACACCGGCAAAATGATATTTTGTACATTTTTCGTAACTATAATTTTTAGGTTATCGGTGGCTATTTCTTGGATGCCTTAAGAATCACAGGTGGATGTCCTAGAACTGTTCGTTCTGATATGGGTACGGAAAATGGTGTAGTAGAACGTCTTCAAAAACATTGCACGAAACCTTTAATAATGAAAGAAATGGTAGACTATCTATATGGAAAAAGCACCCATAACCAAGGAATTGAATCTTGGTGGGGTATGCTTCGAAAACACTGCGTTAAATTTTGGATGAAAATTTTTCAATCTTTAAAAGAGGAAAATTTTTTTCAAGGAACTACCCTTGACAAAATGTTAATTCAGTTTTGCTTTTCCGCCATTATAAAGGTAGGCAAATAACTACACCATTCTAGGTACCTATTAATAATCGCGTCAATATTTATTCATGTATTTATTTATTAAAATCAAGAACGCGAGAGCGTCGCATATATCAAAAGAATATTTCCTTATTTTCTGTACTTTTGTACCTACTATAATATAGTAGGTACAAAAGTACAGAAAATAATATAGTAGGTACAAAAGTATAGAAAATAAGGAAATATTCTTTTGATATATGCGACGCTCTCGCGTTCTTGATTTAGATAAATAAATATTGACTCGCTTCTCTTGAAACAAGAGAATTTATCGAGGAATTGCTCCTATTGTACGCAATTTTCTTTTAATTATAACCAGAATCTTTAATGAAGGACGCGGGGATTTTGTATATTTCATTACAATAATTTCCTTAGCCAAGAATATAAAACTGTTTTTAAGTGCGAGACTGATGTGAGTTAACAATATGTTTTTGAGATAGGGCATTAGATTTTCTAAAAGGGTGAATGGATTACATATACAGGGTGCTTCACCATATTTTCCCACCCCCTTGCTATTGCAGATATAAAATAGGTTTAAATACAAAAGTTGCATAATTTACTATAAGATTTAAGAAAATATAACCTAAATTTTTATAATGTTATCCCATATGCCAAATTTTGGCAGCAACTTTTTTATTTTAAATGAAACACTGTATATTTTTTAAAACTTCCATACATCTTTCTTTTCCGATTCCAAAAATGCCAGACTTAATGCCTTTATCTCTCACCGTTTTTTGTTAAAATTCACAAAATACTGTCATATAAGCAATGTGTTAAAGAGAGATTTTCTATCTTGTTCAACGTACTCATCACTTTTATTGAGCGGTTATGCATGGGTATAAAAGAGATAATAATACCAAAGTTTGTATTTTTGGATTCAGCAACGAGTTTAAAAAATATGTACAGGGTGTTCTATTTAAAATAAACAAGTTTCAAGCAAAATTTGATATAGAATAGGTAACGATAAATCATTTTGGATTATATTTTCATAAATTTTATAAAAAAGTATGCAACTTTTTTATGTACACCTTTTCTGTAAGTAGCTCCAATAATAAGGAAAATAAGGGGGGAGGGATATGGTTGAATCAACTGTACCTATACCTATGTAACTACTTTGTGCACTGATTTGCGTGCTCAAAAGCTGAACTTCGCACATAATTACTTACCGAGATATCGTAGGTACAACCTCACTTTGTTTATTTCATTATTTATTTATACATTATTTTTCACTGAATTTAAAGATAGTGGACGTCTTAGAAAAATAGGCATTGAAACACATAGAAACATAAAAATGGCGGTAAAATGACAGAAAACAAAAAATATATATATTTTATATTGTTTTTGCGCATGCCCTACAAAAAAATGTTCAGCCATTTTTGCAACACCGGTGGAAAACCGGAAAAAAAACTGCTGATTTATTAAACTTGAAGGTGAAGAGGCGGTCTCCCGCGGCTCCCGCGGAAGTCTTGTACGTCCTGTAGCAGCTAAAACTCTCTAATGTCACGCCAAATGACTATTCTTACAGTAACTAATATGAACCCGACTTTATTTTATTTATTTTTAGACTGAACTGGAACAAGTTGTTCAGGAATGGAATATTCATAAAATAAGTAAGACAAGAAACAGTATTTCCCCAACTGGAAGACCTGTTTTGATGTACGAGGTTCCGTCTTTATATGGAGCTAAAAGTTATTTAGTGCCAGTACCTACATTTGCTATTGAAGAACTTTCCTCAAATTGCACATTTCCAAATTATCCTTGCAATGAAGATTTTTATGAACTTTGTACAATTTTAATAGAAGAACAGCAATACAGCCAAAATAACAATTCCACTGATTGCATAGAATTGTATAAAAAATTAAGAGCAGATTTACATAATATTTAACATTACTGTTTAATATATTTAGTTTATAGTCACATCATCACAAAACCAAAACTCATTTTTCGTGGTGCATTGACCCTGATTTAGGTAAAGGTAGGTAAGTACTTACCTGTAATATTTTGGTTTTGTTGACATTAAAACAATTTGCAATTTCTGTGTGATGTTTGCAGAGAACTAATTAATAAAATAATGTTTTTGATGAAGGTGCAATGTATAATTTTTGGGACACTCTGTATTATTACTTAGAACACTTTGCGTTACATTTTGAAACTTGAATCAAACAATAAAACAACGTTTTTGCACTTTAGGGATGCACTTTTTAAGCCTCATTTCGGGGTAAAAGTGTCACCGTTTATCCCCGACATTCACAACAGATAAAGAGGGGATAAAAATTTTAAAGAATTCCCTGTTTCAAGGAAAACCAAAGATGAAATGTAAAAAAAAATCGAATAGCAGGGATAAATTGTAAAAAGAAAAATTCAATACTTATCCATCTTTAGAGCTTTCTTTATATGGACTCCAATAATTGAACTACGTATGCATGTATTCAATAGTTTTCAATATTTTGCTTGTAATAGATTATTTTAGTAGATTCCCAAGCTACATGAATGCCACTTAGTCAATAATTTATTATCGATTTTATAGCAAAAAAGGTCCAAAGGTGCGAAAAATAGTGATAACCTAGATAACAGTGTGTTTTTATCCATCGACGAAATGTAGCCCTCGCTACGCTCGTAGTACAAACTTTTCACCCCAGGATAAAAAAGGGCCACTTTTATTTCTTAGTGTATAATATACTATTTTTCCATTTGTAGATACATACTACCAAAAATCACAGTACTTGTTAAAAAATTAAAAACCATTTATAAAATAAAAACGTTTTATTGGGTACTCTCAACAACTTAAACAATTTTTTTTTAACTTAGTTAAATGGAACAAAAACCTAATACTACTAGGGAGGGAAGGTGCAATGCAGACAAAATGCGGTTACTTAAGCATTTTGAAATACCAGGCCTTAACCCCTTGCCTTAATATAGCACGTATTTTATTTTTGTATAACATATCCACCTACAATTTTAATTACCTAAAATTAGGAACGTAGGTAATCTTAATAATTAACCTACTGCAAAACTGTAACAATGCTTGTCACTTATTACTAACTTTGAAAAGAACTGGTCTTCAACTTCGATGATAGAAGAAATAACCCTGTTACAGTATTTCATAAAAATATGGCCAGTGAACACGATCCACTTTCGTTTTAAAACTTTTGTGACCTTATAGGCAATCAATCTCTGACCCAAAGTTTACCTACTACAATTAAGTATGTAGTAAAAAAATTATAGTTTTTATTTGTCACTACCTCAACCTCTACCTCTACCTACCTCGATTTTTTTTCGCTGCACTTTTATTGCACTAGTGCACCCTGAGTGTACGTACCTCTGTCTTTTTCTGGCCAGAAATATAAAGTATAGAGATACACCCAGTGCAGACTGGTGCAATCAACTAACGATATAAGACACGAGTGTGATACAGTGTTTAATTTTAAATTATGTCCATCACCCAAATGCCTGCATCTAGAATATTGTTTAATTCTGATCTGAAAACCATAAATCGTAAGTAATTGAAAGGGGTAGTAAATTGGTGCAGGTATGCGCAACTGGCGCTCGACTTAAACCCGTGCTAGAATTAAAATCTACATTTGATTTCACCATTCGCTAAATTCGAACCCGTGCAAAACCGAAGAAATGCGGATCTGGATTTTTCATCGCCTTCCTTGATAATTTTTTGTAGGAACGGCGACCCTCTTTTTTTCTCTTAAGCTCCCCGGAATTTTTAAAATGGACAAGATATTTTTATCCGTCGGAGCATGTTTTGAATATATTTTGCTCAAGTCTAAGATGCACTGAAAATCACATGCGATGCGGATTTAGGCGGAGCTACCGTGACAATGAATGGAAATCGTAACGGCCATTGGCAATTTACAATCTTTTTACGAAAGTCACACTTTTTGTACGAAATTTTGAAAAAATAGTGTAAATTTCGTAAAAAGTTTGTGAATTCACACTTTTTTTACAAAAAAGCTAAAATTTACACTTTTTTACGAAATTTTGTAAAAAGGTGTGAATTCACAATTTTTTTACGAAATTCAGACTTTTTTTACGAAAAACCTGAAATTTACACTTTTTTACGAAATTTCGTAGAAAAACTGTGAATTTACAAACTTTTTAAGAAATTTTCTAAAAAAAGTGTGAATTCACAAACTTTTTACGAAATTCACACTTTTTTTAGGAAAAACCTGAAAATTACACTTTTTTTCCAAAATTTCGTAGAAAAAGTGTGAATTCGAAAAAAAAATAATGTTGTGGCCCTTCTACGCTTTCGTACGTTGTTCATAAATTTATATAATATATTTTAATTTCAAGTTCAAGCTTAGTAGTTTAAACGTTTCTAGTAGTTTACAATATTAGACATCCGTTACCACCGACTGAATACTTTAATATGTGATACGTTCCTAAAAATACTCATCCCGCGGTAGCCCCAATTGTGTTAGTGTCCCACTTTTCCTTACTTACGGATCACATATTAAAGTATTCAGTCGGTGGTAACGGATGTCTAATATTGTAAACTACTAGAAACGTTTAAACTACTAAGCTTGAACTTGAAATTGAAATATATTATATAAATTTATAAACAACGCGAGTGAACAGTTGATAATTAGATTTTTTCACATTTTCCGCCCTTGACCCGCGCGTAGACTTGTACAGACTTTAGATAGATATAGTACGCCAAGCGAGTGAACCTTAACGACGACTGAAGGGGGTAGAGGACTAGCACGTAAAAAATCTTGCCTTCCCATAGGCGCACGAGGTTATTCTTACCATATTATTATTGATAATATTGATTAGTTTAAGACGTTAAAATTAATTACAGTTTTTTTTATATTACAGTCTTATAGTACAAAATATGTCATATAATAATACCTCATTTTTATAATAAGGATAGTATTCTATGATATTTGTTGTGTGTATTACATAAATATGTTGTAGTAATCAGTAGGGTTCGTTTTCCGAAGGTTTTGTATTTACGTCATTGATGACGTCCTTTAATATGGAAAAAAACGGTTTATCATAGCTAATTCATATAAACTCTCGCGTTCGATTTTTGTATTAAGAGTTAGGCAATATTGAAGCAAGTATGTATGTTCCAAAACGCTCTTTATAGAACGTTCGGAATTGTTTTGTAATAAAAATTTTAATTTAGAGAGTTCAGTTAAGAGAGTTATCCGAAATATATAAAAATTAGTTAACCGCGTATAATAATCACCAAATGCAAGAAAAATATAAGAAATGTTAAAAATCTTCAAAGATATCATCAAATTAAAGGTCTGATGATATATAGGTTGTGTCGATTTTGCAAATTTTCTTTTTTTTCGCTAGGGGTGTCCTATAGAGTAGCTTAAGCCAAAAAAATCGGAAGAGACAGTCGAAATAATATCTGCGTTTGGAGCCTTAATTGCCCTAGAAGTGCAAACTTCCAGTACGATTTTCCCAGGTGCAACGTGAAAATATCGAAATTGTAACGTGATAATAATGAACTTTTAGTAACCGACACCGGGGGCGTAGCACAGTGTTTCCAAAAGTTGCACATTTTCTTATGGGGAATAACAGTGTTTGTTTACTATTTAAGTATATTTAATTTTCCACTTCACGCATGACCTTCCGCTCGCTTCGGGGGCGCAACCAAACAAAACTAACCCAAACTAACCCAAGGCATGCCGGAAATAAAAAAAAATTTAAATTTGTCAGTCGAAAATGCAAATATTTTTTAGTTTGTTTTTCCTCATTTGGGCATGTCTTGGGTTGGTTTGGGTTAGGTTTGTCTGGTTACGCTCCCGGAGCGAGCGGAGGGCCATGTATGAAGTGAAATATTTGACGAATATATACCTACAAAGGAATAGTGTAATCGAATGAGTGTCCCTTTTATTCCGGTGCATGAATGCAAATGCATATTGAAAAATCATCCAAGCAGCCACGTTTACCATACGGCGGGCAATGATATCATTATGGCAGGATCGACCATCCCTTCATCTTCATTCAATCGGACTACTGGGGGTCTCGGTCAACAGCGATATGTCCTGGCATGACCACGTTGCTAACGTCGCAAAATCAGCCTCCCAGAAGCTTGGTACGCTATTTCGCAACAAAAAATTTATACACCGCAGCAGTTGCTCTTGCTTTACAAAGCGCAAATAAGATCGGGCTTAGAATATTGCTCACACACCTAAGTTCATTATATATTGCTCGAACAAGTGCACTAAATATTGCAGAACAATGGTTTTCCTCTAATAAACTCAAACTTAATGAAGACAAAACCCAAAACTTAATAGTTTCACTCAGAAAAGAAACTGTGCCTACCGGTCCAGCTAAACTGTTGGGCAATTATGTTGATTACAAGCTGACTTGGGTATCACATATATGGAACACCTCTCTAGTAAATTCTCTCAAAACCTTTATCTACTCCGCCATTTGAGAAAAAGTGTTTCAAAGGAGATGCTGTGTATGGCTCACATTGCGTTTTTTCAACCTCACTTACAATATGGAGTATTAGTGTGGGGTCATTGTGGTAACCAGTTACCTGTTTTTCGACTTCAAAAGGCAGCAGTTCGAGTTATATCTGGTGTGAACAACCGAGCTCATTGTAAACCACTATTCAAGGAAAATAGAATTCTTACTTTAACCTCTCTTTTCATTTTTAAGTGTCTCATGTATGTTAAAAAGAACATCTCTAAATATAATTTTCATGCACATACACATACTCATATGACTCGTTTTAGAAACAACATTGATGCAGACTATCTAAGGTTGAACAGGTCAGCAACTGGTTGGAATTTTTATGGTCCAAAATTTTATAATAAATTACCTGAGAATATTAGAAATCTAGACATTAATAAATTTAAGCTCCAAATAAAAGCTTTCCTAATTGACAAGGCATAGTATGAGATATATAGGAATTTACAAATGACCAATTAATTTTCTAAATATATTTTATGTATAGTGTTCTCTTTTTATGTTTTCGTTTATACTACCCTAGACTGAATCTTGTGTGTAATCTAGGTCATAGCGATTTTTTTTTAATTGTGGATATGATACTATATTGTATTTAATATTATTAGTATTATGTATTATATGACGTGTGTAAGAACTTTTGTATGTTTTGAACACAAATAAATTTGAATTTGAATTTGAAACATCTGGGGTGCCACGCCAGAGCACACCCTAAAGCTACTGGATTCCGTTCAGAAGAGAGTTGTGCGTCTCGTCGGTGACCCGGAGTTGACCCGGAATCTGGATAGTCTGAAACACCGCAAACATGTGACCAAGAAATACTTACCTGTTTTACAGATACTTTAACGGCAGACGTTCCCAGGATTTGGCCCGCCTTATACCGCCCCTGACAACGCCCGTCATACAGTCACCATAGACGGCAAGAGCGCACCGGTTCGTCGTACTACTGGAAACACTTAGAGCATCGCTTTACTAGAACTCCTTTGTCTGGCGCACTGCATCACTGTGGAACTCACTCCTAGGACGCATATTCGGATGTAACAAGCAAGATGTCCATTCGGCTATGCCGAACGTTTCTTCATATGTGACATGCACGGTAGCATTTAGTCGGATGTCGTGACTGTTACATAGAATCAACAAATAAGTGTTCAATTATTTAAACACTTCATGCATGGCCCTCCGCTCGCTTCGCTCTCTATACGGGGGCTCTACAAATAGAAACTGACCAGGTGCTAACCAAAACTAACCCAAAATTTATATTTTTTATATTTTGGGTTAGTTTTGGTTAGCACTTGGTTAGTTTCTGTTTGTTGAGCCCCGGTAGCGATCGAAGCGAGCGGAGGGCCCTGCATGAATTGTTAAATTAATTGAAGACTTATTTGTTGATTCTATGTAACAGTCACGACATCTGACTAAATGCTATCGTGCACGTCACATATGAAGAAACGATCGGCATTGCCGAATAGACATCTTGCCTGTTACATGCAAATATGCTCCCAGGACATCTGTTCCCCTAACTAACTATTCAAGAACCGTGTCTATCAACATCTTCGCACACACACCGCTCTTCGAGCAATATAGGATGTGTTACTGCCATACAAAAATCATTCACCTAAATAAAAAAAGAGTAGAGACACTTACAGCACAGCTTATTCACTACCAGCTAGTCAACTCTATCGAAATCGGAAAGTTGGAGTGTCGGGCATAGCGCCCTGAGCGGTTCAGTTCCACAGTTGAATTTAAATTGAATTTTCGCTTCAAAATACATGACAAATCCGTCCGAAGCTTCGGCTATCGCCCTGAGAGATTCGGGAATTTCGGATTTTTATAATAGTTTTTAAACGGATTTTAGACGATAAAAAGCATATTTTAAATTAAACGAACTGTCAAAAGTATTATTCAGATGCCCAGGCGTTTAAAACAATATTGAGTCATGACCTTCTTCTAAAATTTGCAAAACTTGGTTACTGACTTTCCCAAATCAAAAGATGCCGCCGCAAGATGACTAGCTGGTAGTGAATAAGCTGCGCTTACAGCGCACCATTTTTCTAATGAATTTTGCTAACGAAACTACACTAAACGTCTGGCAACAGTGTGCCTTCTTAAAAATCTTTGTTTTGGCTATTGTGACAGTTGACAGTAAAGAGGAGGATGGATATTTACAAGTAAAATGTAATTTTGTTTAATGGGGCTATGAGCCGCTTTAAATTAGGATCGGAACAAAACGGAGGTCTCTCGTTCGACGCAAATGTATCCTAGTTAATATTTTCACCCGAAAATTGATTTTCAGATGTGTTTTGTCTATATTTCTAGTGCTTTTGTGAAGTGGTGCTGAAAATTTGTGTCAAAACTCGAACTTTGAGGGCATTTTTTCGGTTCAAATGTACCGGATCTTCCGACTTTTTGGGTTATACTACTATATAGGACACCCTCTTTCTAGTAAAAAAAGAGAATTTGCAAAATCGACAAAACCTATATATCACCAGACCCTACAAACCAAATAATATAAATAACCACACAGTTGCAATTTCCACGACAATGGCTAAAGCAAGTCGCTGTGGAAATTTTAAAATATGTAAAAAAAATTAGGTGTTGGTCTAGGGTCAAAGTGTATTTAATATATCCTGCGACCAATCACGAAACTGCCTCCCCGCTTAAAATCAAGTAAACGTCGCACTGTTGCCTATTGTCGCGTATTTTAAATAGCTTGAAGGCGAATAAAATATAAACATTATAAATATTATAGTATACTTATTCCGTATTCCGTATTTCCCTGTGTAAATAAAATAGTAAATAATAGAAGACAGTAGTATTAAGGAAAATATCAAAATTAATTATTCAAATAGGAAATTTAAATATGTAAATTCACTATAGGAAACTAGACAGAAAATAAATTAGGATTATTGGGGAAAAAATGTGGCAGCATCTAAATATGCGAGGACATTTTTTGCCCGCATTCTTTCCGTCCAGGTTCTTTCATTTGGCAAACAGTATGTTGGGTTCAAATGTCATGGCGCCCACTCGTTTTTAATACTTTTCTAGCGATTCTAATTTCAGTTTTTTATGGCATTAACGATACGCGTTTTATGATTTCTTCCCTTGCGGGGTTTGGTAGAAGAATATACATTTTTATTAAGAAACAATAGTAAAATTTTATTCATGGAAGTAATTTCCATCACAATCATTGACCATTTGCCAACGTGGCATCAATACTTATATATGCCGGTATTGTAGAACTCCTTAGATTTTAATAATTGAAGAACTGCATTTATTACATCAAGTCGAGTCGTGAACTATCTCAAGTCTCATACAATTGTCAAGAAACAAGAAATTGTGATAATCACTTGGCAAAATATCAGAATATGCAGGGCGCGGTAACGTTTTCCAGCCAAGTGCAGAGATTTTTTTCCCGAGTCACTCTTGCGATATATGGTTTGGGGTTATCTTGTAAGATTATATTACCACTTTCTTTCGATTGATCAAAAAAGCTATTTTGAATGTGTACTACTTGTACTCGTTGAAGCTGTTCACGCAGTGGTGCATGGTTTCACCCCTTTACGAAAACTTATAATTGACAATTTCGGTTGCTGTTCACCAAACACACAATAAAATATTGTTTGGGTGCAAGGAAGCCTTGGTAGTGTATGGTACCGAGTCAGTGAGCGAGAACCAATGATACGAACACTTAGAATTTCAGTACAATATTCACTTTTCGTCACAGGTTAACAACTGACCAAGAAATGGTTCCGTGAAATGTTTACGAACCAAAAGTAAAACGTCTTGATTTGTTATCATTTAGTAATTCACGTGGGAACCCTTTGCTTAACTTTCACGTCTTTTCTAGCTGATGAAGATGCAAATCAATGGTTTCTTCACTCACTTTGAACCATTTTCCAAGCGCTAGGCATGTTGTCCTGAAATTTTCCCTACAACCTGTTTATAATCCTCGTTGTTAATGATTTTTTGACCCACTTCTGTGTTGTTTGATCTCTTTTTACGGTATCATCTCCAAATGCAGTACACATTTTTCGCACTATCACTGCTGCTTTTGTACTCATAAGATAAACAAGCTCGAACTAAGCTTTTATTCGTTGCCATGTTCAATTATTAAAATTTGGAATTAAACAATCTTAACCAAATGTATTTGTAAAGTAAATGATAGGTAACAAACAAGTGCTATCAATCAACAAATGTCCATGACACTCTGCTGTATACAGTGTTCGACCGGACAGACGATCCACCTGTCCAAAGACCCCAATATGCCAACTTGCGTAAATCGTTCTAAATTTGAGGTTCATATCTTTACGATATTTTTATAAGCTATAACTCCTTAAAATATTATTTATTTCCGAACTAAATATGTAATTTGAAATCTGTGAATTGTATAGCCAGCATCCTCAAATTTTAAACTTCAAACAGAAAGTCCCGTTTTCTTTGTATTTTTTAACACCATTCATTTGTGTAGACAATGTACCATTTTGTATGAAAAATAATAAACTACTCCTTCTTCAATAAAGTGTGTAATTATCTAAATGAAAAAAAATCGTTAGCCAGCAAAAGCAAGAACATCGTTTTCGTACCTCATGGGTCGTAAATAGGTCGGACCTCGCAAATACAAGAACTATATTTAGATATTTGAACAACGCCGTTCTTTTCAATTTTTGATGAGTAAACATCTTACGCGGCGATATGAGGGTAAATCTCCGCAAATGGGACGGAAATGTGTAAACCGATGTGACATCATAACCCATGCACCTTAAGGCGCAAGCTAATCCAGAAGGGCGGCGAATGACGGCCGCGATTGCAACGACTCAAGTGGCCCTTCTAAAAAGCTAGCCGCTAGGGCGGTATTACATTTTCATATTGATGATGTCGATATAGGACATGTGTTACAAATCAGTGTCTCGAGTACCACCAGACTCGCTCAATTTTTTTCATGATACTTCTTTGTTTCATTTGGCAATTGCAGTGCATTTCTATGTTAATTATAATTCATTAAGTTCACTTGGAGCTGGCAATAAGTCTAAACTGTGATACAAAACGGATAAACTGTTTTGAAACTATGCTGATTTTATGCTAATTTATATGTATGAGATGCCGACACGAAACCGCTAAATAGTTTTAATTTGTACCAAGTTTAGAATAAATATATATATACGATCCAAGGAGTTTGAAATTTAGGCAAATACTGTTTAAGTTAAGTTGCTTGTTCAATCGTAGAAACTTAAAAATAGATTATTTACCGATACGACTGTTTTTTTTTTCAAGAAAATCGGAATATCCTAATATTAGAAACGACAAAAGCAATAGCGCGCTTAAATTAGAGAGAAAGTGGGACTACACATGAAAAGTGAAAAAAGAAGGAGCAAAGAGACAATTTAACTTTGAAGTAAAAATTCTAGTCGTAATGGACTGTATCCCTCTGCTGAACCGTGAATCTCTCAAGAAATGGAAATGGAAAGAAAAAGCAATGAAAAAGGAATTTCTTTTACATGTCATATCCTACCACGCGAACCATTTTCTATGGCAATTCGGTATAGTTCAGAGTAAGAAAATATTGTATTCACAATGCTAAAAATATCAAGTTGGTAGTTCAAGCCAGCAAAATATCGAAGAAGACTTAGAGTTGTTAGAGTTGTTTATTATGTTATTAACTTGGTTATGAATAAGTAACTAAGTCTAATGCTGGCTTCAAAGTTGCCATACCGTAACCCGTATGCCGTAACGTTAAGACGTAAGAAATTTAAACATGTGGTCAGTAATAGGTTTATTCATAGTAGATTAAAACCTTAGTTGTAAACCGTAAAACGTAGTCGTAAGACGTAAGAAATGTTTTATTTTTATTTCTTACGTTACGGTTTACGGATTCGGCTGATCTCGTAGGCTCTCGGGCATAATCGTAATGATATATTTGTTAGTTTACAAGCAAAAATATAGGATTTGCTCTAGTACCCTGTTCAAGACATAAGCGAAAATTTTATGAAGAATATTTTTTTTTCATTTAGGCCTTCCCTTTTGGTTTATATCTAAAAAACTACTTTTTAACGAAATCCGTTACGATATGTATAAGATTTTATTGTGATATCTATGTTAGTTTACAAACAAAAAATATTGGATTTGCTCTATTACCTTGTCGAGACATAAGCGAGATATATAACTTTTATGAGGAATATTTTTTTTTCATCTAGGCCTTCCCTTTTCGTTAATTGAGTGATATATTTTAAAAAACTACTTTTTAACCAAATCGGTTACGATATGTATAAGGCTAGTGCGTTTAAGTTTAAGAATTTTCACTTCAGATACTCGCACATAGTGCACACGCTTATTTATTGTTTGCCAGTGTGGTTTAATTTATAATATATTTGTTTGAATACACTGGGAACTAAGTCAAATGAGTGGAGATGAGCAAGATCATGTGTTGTTGATCGATATTATCCGTTTTGGTTCGATAAACAAGCAAGGACTTCATGGATGCCAATTACATGTTCCTATACCAGCCGTTTATTATTTTGTTTTTTTTTTGCCAGTAAATAGACACACAATGCTACCCCAGCTAATATGATACCCTCATTAACAATATCCATTGCATTAACAAAACTTTATATGGAACTATAAATTCAGTTTATAAACAAACTTTAAATTTATAATCCAACTAACGTAAGACGTAAGCCGTAGTTTTAAAAATATGAATAATTTTTTCATTGTTGCTTCCGTCTTACGTCTTAATGGCTACGGCTTACGACTTACCTTACGGCAACTCTGAGCGCGCCTTTAGTTGTTTTGTCACGATTTTGTACAGGGTGACCAGTATAAGAGGGGCCTTATACCTTATCTCGAAAACTACGGGAGTTGGAAAAAAATTTAAATATAAAAGTTATTCCTAGTAAAATGATTTTTATTTTTTTTTTGTTTTGTTTTAATCGTCATTTTATATACAGGATGGTCAAAGCAAGTTACACTTTTTTAAATCAAACACCCTATATGGTATTAAATTTTTGGGTTCTACTTAAAATGCTAAGCATACTTGACATATGATGTTATACCTCTAGAGTTAGTAGTTTCATAGGTATAAACAGTTGAAAATCGGTACTTTGACTACTTTTCACCTTGGTAGCAAGAAGACCCTTAGAGATGGAGTAAAATTAATTTCACATTTCTATCTGACCTTTTCAAGAGCGATCTGATGGTATTAACTGGCAGATGGTACCATGGGTACCAAATCTGGTACCTCGGCAGGTACCATCAGTTAGCACCATCAGATAGCTCTTGGAAAGTTAATATAGGAATGTAGAATCCATTTTACTCCATCTTTAATGGTCTACCTGCTACCAAGGTGAAACTTTGTCAAAGTACCGGTTTTCAACTGTTTATAGCGTTGAAACTACTAACTCTAAAGGTATAACATCATACAACAAATATGCTTAGAATTTAAAGTAGAATTGAAAAATGTAACAAAATATAGGGTGTTTCATTTAAAAAATGTAACTTTGTTTGACCTCCCAGTATGTCAAAAAGTGACGATTAAAACAATACAAAAAAATAAAGATAATTTTAATAGTAATAACTTTTTTATTTAATTTTTTTCCCAACCCTCGTAGTTTTCCAGATAAGGTATAGGCCCCTCTTAAACGGGTCACCTTGTACCTATAGGTCAGGAGGCAGTGATGATTTTCGGTATTTATTTTTTCTGACATCATCTGACAAGCGATGACCCCGATTCACGAGGTCATCAGTGAGGGAGGGAATTATAGTCCGCCCCCCCCCTCCCCCCGAATACACACAATTTTTCAAAAAATGGGAGAAAATTGAAAAAAAACGAAAAAATTGTTCGGAAAGTTTATAAAAGTATTATAAAACGAAATAAGAAAAAAAATTGATTAGAAAAAAAAGTTGGAGAAACGCGGTTTGCGGCAAAGAGGGACAAGGAGTTGAGCTACGAGGTCGGGGATGGGAAAAATAGAGAGAAAAAAATGCTTTATGAAAAAAAAAATTGGAAAAAGTGTCGAAACATGGGGCAAAAGCTGAGGAAAATGATAGCTTTAAAAAACATAAAAACACATGTGTGAGACACATAATTTTTTTTGCTTCGTTTGGTCAGACAAGTTATAATTAATCCCTATTTAGATGTTTCTCCTGAATGCCCTGTACTGTATGTTTAAATTACTTTAATCACTGAATATGTAAAAAAGATATTGCAATATTTTATATTCAATTCAATTTTAACTTGGACATGATTGTCTCAAAAAATTAAGATACTGATTATAAAGTCGAAAGTGCAATTAAATAATGCAACTTAAACTGTTTTGATTTTCTTTTTATTATTTCCTTGTATTGGCCCATTTTTCTGTTTTATGATTTGGAGTAGATACTTTGAGGGCCGGTAAACTTCAAAGAATGATTCTATGTCTTAAGGGTATTTATTCTTAACCAAATAACCCTTATTTCCTACTTTTATTCATGTTTTTCCAAAAGTTATTTGAAGTAAAGTAATATAATGTGATCTTTTATATTTTCCAGGGGCGTATCTTTAGTCAGCCCTAACTGAAAATCATTATCGGTGACCCTCCAAATTTTTGTTTAATACTGTCAGATAGGACTCTAACATACTATAATCTCAAACAATTTTGCCGATGCCGGTTTTCAATGTAATTAGTGCGGGGTGCTTTAAAACCTGAAAGAACGCCCTGTTTTCATTGTAATTTTTTTTTATTCGAACACACTAGGATGGCATAGCTGTAAATTGTTATATAGGAAAATGTACCATTTTTTCTGAGAAATAATTAACTAGTCCTTCTTCAACCAAATGTCTGTGTTCAAAAACCATTTTAAACACGCTTTCAAATCTAATGACTTAATTTTGTACAATTTAATATTCCACGCCACTGTCTTCGCATTCCAAACAAATTAAAATCCATGGCAATACTACTAAAGCCATCTCTTGTTTACAACGTTTATCCACTGCAGCAGACAGTCTAGATAGCTAAAAGTAAAGCGTCCTCGAAAGGCCTTCGACCAATCATAGCGCTTCCCGCTTTACCCCGGCGATATTACTAGCGTCATATTCTGTTGTAAGAACGTTTACTTATCTGAACCCGCCCTCGTATCCTACACCGAGTCGACCAATCACAGCGCATCCTACAGGATAGCCACATCACCCAACCTAAAACTTCCTAGCATCATAGCTAGGAAGTTTTAGGATTCTCTAGGGAGTAACTAAAATTCAGATCTTTAATAATCGAAATCATGAAAACTAGTCAGCAGATTTCAAGTATTTGTATTAAAATTCATAATATTAATTTAGACAACCGGTCATGCCGTTTTTGCAAGTTTTTACACAATATCTCTATATTTACATTATTGCCCTTTCTATGTCCGATTATCCCGCCAGAAGGGGCGGGAACAAGGGGCGTTAATAACTTTTTCAAGTTAATCTAGTTATCACGTTCTAGAAGTGAGTCGAGTCTTGAATCCCAACTTAATAGCACGCGCAAAGGGCGCTCTTTCCCGCCGGCAAGGCGCCAAGTCGCCATGTCGGTCGGGGAGTTTTCATGTTTTGAGACCTCATAATCACTCTAGTTCTCTGCTCAAGTGAATTGTGGTATCCAGCCACAGTCATCGTTGTCTCAAGCCTACAAGAAGTAAGGTATTTTATCGGCACCCTGTCTGCCATTATCCTCAAACTATTTATGACGCTGTGTACAGTCGTCCCCATTGGTCTCAGCCATGGGAAACCTACAAAAAGGTATTTCTCATAATAGAGTCTTGTCTTTAACCACAAGTAATCAAGTCTTGTCTGGGGCCCCAAGTGCCCAGCAAACACTCACCTTCTTAGGATCTGCCAAGTCACAGCTCTCCTAGGTTTTCACGCCGGAAAACATCTAGCCTGTCCTAGCTCTGTTTAAGGCAAGTAATTAGTATTTCGCTCATTTCTTAGAATCTGTCAAGTCACAGCTCTCCTAGATTTTCACGCCGAAAAACATATAGCCTGACCTAGCCCTGTTTAAGACAACTAATTAGTATACGCAGTACCATAGCTCTACTAGCGTTCCATTGTTTTTTTCATGGTTGTCAGCATTTTCTATTGGAGTATAACACTGGGTTGCTATATTCTGGCTTTATTCTCATATAAGGACTACTCGGCACTTGTCTGCCAATGTCGCAAGATCTAACAAATGCTAATCCCCTACGTGGATTTCAGCTTACCTATGCGACCTGCATAGCGTGCTTAACAATAATTTATGTGTGTACCAAAAAACCGCATTTCACAAGGCATCCGTCATGCTATTATGCAATAACTGCATACCAGATTCAAACCACTACATTCTAGTCACTCATATTTGCAAGATATCGAATCACATTGTATACAGAAGCTAGCAAGAGACCTAGCAAGTGTTTTTTAAAGTGACTTTCCTTCAGTTTTGGAAGATAAACTGCTGAACATTGAACGTTTCTCGTCAACTGTGAACATAGTGTACATAGCAGCTTTTAGGTGGACTTTAAGGTAATATTTAACCTGTTATTATTGCTGATATATTACTGCATTTCATCTCAAGATTATCTCAGCTAACCGAGTTCATACGTAGCAGTTCCACAGGGATTTTAATGAGATTTTAACTGTACATAGCTTCAAGGTTATGTTTATAATCATATACTTGTTTAGTATTACAACTGTTTACGCAAAGCTTTAGTTTTTAAGAGTATTATTTTTGTCATATTCTTGCCTTGACTGATATTGTTCATATCGTAGCACAGACTACATACATTCACTTAATGTTTATGTTTTGTTTATTTATGAGCTTTCAGTTGTTTTCAAGTAAAATAACTTATTAAAATATTCATATAATGCTAAAGCTTCTTGTTTTATTTACAAAATGACTTTAAAACTAGCCCCATGGTAAATTAAAGTGCCTAAGAGCACATCTCTGTTTGTTTAAAAACTCGACCAAGATCGATTCTGAAACAGTCTGATAATCTTAATAAAACAGGAAAATTTATCAGTCATCGAAAGCAAGAACATCTTTCTCGTATCTCATTAGTCGAATCTCGTAAATATAAAACCGATATTTAGATATTTGAATAACACTCTCCTTTTCAACTTTTTTTTTCATGGTACTAGGTTGTTTTCTCTTCTTAGGGAATTGCACTACATTTATTTGCTAATTATACTACATTAAGTTCGCCTGAACTTGGCAATAAGTCAAAACTAGCCGGCAAATATGACGCTGTGATTGCTCATACAAATTTCAAGTCGTCTTAAAATATATAATTTCAATCCCCTTCTAGGCACAGGAAACTAATTAGCTTACCTAACCGGTAAACTGTTTTGAAACTATGCTGATGCTAATTTATATTTATGAGACGTCGGCACTAAGCCGTTAAGTAGTTTTAATTTATCCCAAATTTAGAATAAAATAATATATATATA
>MU188512.1:34569-61584 GCA_016904865.1 Pissodes strobi | reverse complement strand
GATTAATCTTCATACAGGTAAGTAGGTATTCGATTAATCTATCAATTTTCCATCGCCTTGCCTCCGATATGATTACATTGTAGCTGTTTAAAGCTAGATGGTGCAATTTTGCATTATTCTACCTCCAATCCTGAGAATACCACAAAAAACACAATTAAGGCAGCAAAGTCGTTCAATTCAACTCTTTTTTAAGTATGACAAAAAAAAATCAATGAAAATTCTGTCCTATAAATTCCTTAACCACTTAAATAATAGTATATTATGATATAAGTGGATAAGAGGACCTTTAAAGCACGCGCGACATATTTCAAAACACGACGCGCAGCGGAGTGTTTTGTAAGTCGCAAGGGCTTTAAAGACCTCTTATACACGTATATCATACGCTATTTTTTATTACGAATGCATCATAATCTCAAAATTTTTTTAAATATTAAAATTAAGGAATATATTGACGAATATATTAATCTGTCACATTTGACATGATCAAATGTTTCTATAGCAACCTTTAAAAAAGTATGCGCATCATAAACATCATTTTATGCACGCTGCAGCGTGCGATAATCGTTGATTATGATGCATGCGTAATAAAAATATATTTTATTTAACATATATTACTGATATACAATCAAAGCAAAACAAATATTATAAATTCAATCTTAGGCAACGGAATACTTAAAAAGCTACCTATGAGGGCTAAGATATACTCAAATTTAAAATTGTATTGGTAACTGGGCGTACCTAGAGGTCGAGTATAGAATCTGAAAAAGTGTCAGATTTATAGGCCTCTACCCTGCTATATTCTTAATGACATTTATGTTTACGTCAAACTTAAAGGCTGCTCACGTGCTGGCGTGTCTTACACTATATCCGGTAAAGACGTTAACGTTCATACCATACCACTGTTTTTTAAAGTTAAGTTGATCCACCTACTCAAAGTTTGAGTTATTGCGTGGTGATGTGGTTTTTTTGAGAGTTAAGAATAGGGATGTATAATTGGAACGAAGGTGCACCATGACTTTAATGTACTGTTTTATAGAATTTGCGACACATAATAAGTAATTCTGGTTTTTGAAAATACGGAAAAGGCTGGTTTTTATAGGAGCTGAGGTTTAAATTTTTTCCGAAATCTTCAATTTTGACTGTAGAGTCTCTATTATTGTCGATCGTAATTTTGCTTAATGTTTGGATCCGATGTGCTGAACTTAGTGCCATACGTGTTTAGTGTTACCGTTTTCTTTGTTAGTTTGTCAGGTGATAGAGATTGTAAAGGATAGAGTGTTGATAAATAGAGTAATACAGGTTCAACGTTCCATGTAAAATCGTATTTAGGTTTAGAAGGCTTTAACTTGTAGCTTCCCTTCAAAAATCTTTTTATTATATATTAATCCCTATTAGGCGGTGAAACATAAAGTTATCTATAGGTACTTATCAAGACCTGAGAAACTCCTTTGTTTACTTCGCGAACTAAAAAGTCCAGATAAATGTTTAAAATATAAGTAAAGACATCGAAATTTTGCTGTTACAGAAATTATAATACCTACAACACAAGCGTTGTATGTTAAATATTAATTAAGAATTTGTTTTGACAAAAAATATTTATAGGTACGCCTATGTTATTACTATTAAGTTAGCAGCAGTTTAGACAGTAGGTTAACGTTGACAGTGTTGTTGTTAGATATATTTTATATATATATATATATATCGTTGCATTATTATAAATACATAAAGTAAAAATACTAAAAGCTGGTGTTTTATCAACACAAAAACAAGTAAACCAATTTTAAAATCACAACATTGTACTGTTTCCAAGTGCCTTCTGAGATGGATGCAAACATTATTGGGATGGCGTCACCGGAAATGCTTCTTTGAAGAAATGCTTCTCAGACAGTTTCGTTGCCACCAGGAAAATTTTCCTGTATAAGAGATGAGAGTCTCTATAGAGAGTGACCAATTTTTACTCGATTTAAAAGTTAACGGTTTCCCAACTAATAAACTAAGAAACAAGGTATACCAGGGTTGTAATAGCCACCCAGGTACTACCAATATTCCGGTGGCTTCATCCTGTATAGATTTATCTAAAGCATTAAATATCATAGAAAACAAGGGAAAAGCGTAAAAATATTCATCATGCCAAGAAATTGTAAATGCATCGACTGCTGTGGAGGTTGGATCCGGAAACCAGGAAATATATTTATTGCATTTTGCATTATAATAAGTTGCAAATAAATCTAACCGCTTATTATTTTCTGGTATACCTGCTTGTTTAGTTCGTATTCTGTTTCAACGGAAGTTTGTCTTGATGCCTTATCGGTTCCCTTTTTTCTTTTGAAGCGATATAAGATGAAAAGAGTTATACGTTTTGTTCACACCAGCCTAAATTTGAAAGGTTATATTGGTTAAGTTTCGATATTTTACGCTTCCTCGTGGGGGAATGCAGGATATTGCCGTCTTATTATCGATTCTAAGTAAGACTCCAATATTTTTATTTGATTTAGTAAATATTTGTAAGCCATGACAAGCAACTTTAATTTCGAGCCATGACAAGCAGCTTTAATTTCAAGGTAATTAATATGCTTAGACTTGTCGGCTTCTTCCCAAAACTCGAGACATTTTTGGCCGTTACAATAGCATGTAGGAGACGCAGACGCATAAGAAAAAAAAACAAAATTCCAATGAAAACGTACTAGGCTTCATATTTACAGTATATTCTAGATTGTCTATCTACCAGCTAATAATGTGCTTTGTATCTTTTGAAATTAATATTCTGTCATTGTACGACTTTCCTATTAAGGCTTTAAATTTTGCGCGCCCTTGTCTTTTGATACGATGACGACTTCGAGGAACGGCAGGAGTCGGCGCTACCAAAACACCAATAATTTTTGCAAAATCTCGAATTGTAGTACCTGTCTTGTTAACATATTTTTTAAATTGCCTCTTTTATTGAATTCATTTTCTTAAGAGGTAAAGAAACGGTCCTCTGAATTAAGTTCTAAGCATCCTAGATAAGTTATTTATTATTATGATGGTATTAACTGACTTTTTCTGTATTTATAATAAATCTTAAATGATTCAGGAGCATTATGCACATTGCAAAACAGTAAAGTGCATCAGCCAAGCATGACAAATGGTTGGTGTTGTTAGCTAACGGCTCCTCAAGCTGTTGGCCCATGCCCCAATAGGGAACTTGAACATTTTTTTTATTTCCTTAATATATTTGCCTACCTATAGAGACAGCACACACCAAATATCAGCCCTTAAATCGCAATATTTAATTTGCAATAAAAGATTAAAGTTGTGACCGCAAGCTACTCATTTTAAACGACACGTGACGTCACACCGCTCGTTCGATCGGAAAGCAGTCATTGACATATTATCTTAAAATGTCAGTGAAGGCAGTGTTTCATCGGCAGCCACAATTATTAAAATATATACGTTTATTACTGCTTGTCGTTGAATTACCATGATGTTTGTTATAATTCGTGATGATTTGTACTTTAATCTGTGCTTTAATATTACTAATAATAATGGAAGTTAAGACGTTTCCTGCTCTGCCGTCCGTCAGGCGCGACGACAAACGAGCTACTTGACGTCACAACCGTTACAAGAAAAATTTGAATTATGCAGTTTAATTGCTTATATTTTTTATACGAAAATAAAAAAATAGTTTTTTTGTGAACTGTGGTTCTTTTAATAGTATTAAATTATGTTTGTGAGTAATATTTTTCAAATTTAATTTTTATGCAAGTTCCCCAATGGTGTTGTAGGAACCTTTGCAAATAATTAA
This sequence comes from Pissodes strobi, assembly GCA_016904865.1. Taxonomy (NCBI): domain Eukaryota; kingdom Metazoa; phylum Arthropoda; class Insecta; order Coleoptera; family Curculionidae; genus Pissodes; species Pissodes strobi. The sequence continues at coordinate 57,800 of MU188512.1, read as the reverse complement.
ATTTGCACAAAATAATGTGCGGGAGATATTTAGTCAAATAACTAACACCCTGTAAAGTATACAGCTGTTTTGTAGACAATAGTCTTCAGGAGATAATTTAGTCAAAACAATTTACACCCTGTAAAGTATGCAGCTATTTTGCAGACAACAAGGATTCCATGATTGCAATCTTAATTAAATAGGTCCATGACCATATTAAAATATATACTGTTGGCTCACAGCCTTTTAATCGCTCAAGTGATGATAGAATTTACTGAATAGCCCACGGCTATCCCCCAGAAAATATGGCCCACGGCCTTAATGCCAAATATGTTTTGCCATAACACCCTGTAAGGTATGCAGCTATGTTGCAGACAATAGTCTGCGGGTAATATTTTAGTCAAAACAGCTAACAGTCTGTAAAGTATACAGCTATTTTTCAGACAATAGTCTGCGGGTGATATTTTAATCAAATCAACTAACACCCTGTAAAATATACAGCTATTTTGCAGACAATAAGGAGTCAGTCCATGATAGCAATTTTAATTAAATAGGTCCACGACCATATTAGAAATATATACTGTTTTTTGTCCCAATTGGAATTGATTATTGCTGCATAAACAGGGGAAATATTATACACACAAGTGTATCTGATTATCATTTGGCGGTGACAAGTTTGGAGTTGGCATAATAAACGATCACTTCTTAGTAAGTCAATAGCCAACTTTTAGTGGAGAAGTCGAATAGGTAGGTCCTCGACCCTAGGCTTAATCAATTAATAATTTATAATAAAAATAATTTTAAGAATGTTTTGTATTGCGAAGCCCTCGGCCTAAACCTATCCTTTTTCTATGCCCTCGGCAAGCATTTTTCGATTGAGTGCTATTTGTATGCAAATTATAAGGCCCTCGGCCTATGCACTATCTAACTCAATCTGAATTTTTCGATTGAGTGCAAATTATCAGGCCCTCGACCTATGCACTATCTAACTCGATCTAACTAACTCTTTATAGGGAAGTCGAATAGTTAGGTCCTCGACCCTAAGCTGAATCACTTAATAATTTATAATAAAAATAATATTAAGAATGTTTTGTATTGCGAAGCCTTAGGCCTAAACATATTATTTTTCTCTGTCCTCGGCAAGAATTTGTCGATTGAGTGCTATTTGTATGCGAATTATAAGGCCCTAGGCCTATGCACTATCTGACTCAATCTAACCAACTCTTTGTGGGGAAGTCGAATAGTTAAGTCGTCGACCATAGGCTTAACCAATTAATAATTTATGATTTTAAGAATGATAATAAGAATTTTTTGTATTGCGAAGCCCTCGGCTTGGACGTATTCTTTTTCTATGCAAGACGAATTTTTTGATCGAATGCTATTCGTACGCAAATATTACAAGGCCTTCGTCTATGTACCTTATTCTCTATTTATCACGGTTGAGCAACGTATTGTGCCTTACTGAAAACCTGCATGAATATGAATTTAATAAGCCCTCGGCTTATATGCAAGGTTTTTAATTATTCTAATTATTTAAAATAGTCTAGTTGTAATTAGTGATCTTAACGTAAACCTCAATACAACTTATCAACTGTACATTGTATCATTGTACGTAGATATTTGTTCGTAAATATTAGACCCCAGCCTAGTTCTATATAGACAATTTATTAACACTTACTTGAGGAACTGGACAATCTATTTTCCCTTCTTTTCGACATTTTATTTCACAAACACAAACACAGCACGTTTTTTCAACGTATTCGATGGATACAGAAAACAGAATGAGTAAGCCTCGAGGTGCGAGAGCAGGCTCGGGTTGAAGATAAAAAATGTTATGCTTTAAAAACGTATCGATGGGTATGGTGATTCAGAAACTACAATGTAATCATATCGGAGGACAAGCGCTGGAAAATAATAATATTATTGTCTTAACTTTTTATTGGATCCGATGGTATCTGTAAGATATTAATACTGCCTGCCTTAGTGCGATTATCTAGATTTTAACAAAATATTATTATTCATCTATAGTTATTATTATATAAGAATAATTATTGATATCAAAATTGCAAAATATTATACCTACAGCTTTATATTATTATGCTTGTAAAGTTCCATCCTAGAGACCAATAGACACGATATCGTGTAGTACGTTTATATATCATGCATTTTAATTCAGTCTTTGACGCGCCTTCGCGTATTCATAGCGGGATTTCTTTTGAATATTTAGAAATTTTTAATATATATATTTTTTAAATTTATAATGAAAATTTCGATAGGTGTGTTTTTCCGTCTAAGTATAGATCACGTAGTATTATTATGAATTGTTGATGTCGATCTATGTTGTTATTTTTTATTAAAAGTTGAAAATATTTTATTTTTGCACTGAGCTAACCCAAAGCAGATTAAATAATTAAAAAAAATTAAAATAAGAGCATAAAAAAAGTTTAAAGAAAATAAAAACATATATTCATATTAATAATGTCAATATCAACTGAAAACAATGAAAAGAATGAAAGTTCGTATTTAATAAACGAAATTGGATGATGACCCCATGAAGACGAAACGTCGGATTTCAATCTGGATAACACCATTGGATAGAGCGGCATAAGTGGCAATGCAAAAGTGCATTTCAATTTAAAAAAATTAAACGATTTTTCAAAATTTCGCTTTTTCCAGGTATCTCCAAATATACTCGGAATTTTAAATATTTCTCAACGCTATATTGTTAGGCACCTAAATGCGCAATTTTGCTCTAATTTGACCGACACTGTTTCTCTTACGGCTTTCGAGATCCCCATACATAGACTCGAATTCGAGCCAATCTGTAATATGACATAAAAGTAGGGTTCTAGAAATTCAAACCGAGTGTTCTCGCTTCGGCAAAATAACCGCAACTTTCAGCGGACTGATTTTGCTGCCAATACTTGTAGGCATGCCTTTTCCTACTTACAGCCCTTCCTTCTATCTAATTATTAGATGTTGAAACCATACAATTTAAAGCAGAAGAGCAAAAAGACGTATCCAACTACATATCAGGCTGCTCTGTTCCTAGTGGTAAGTGAACATTTTGCCTTATTACTTTTGTAAAAGCTTATATTGGTATAGCAATTTAATTTTAATTTCTACAAACAGAAAAAAATACATTCCCTCACTATTAGATAAAAATATTTTTAATATAGTAGGTAGCAATAGTGTACCGCTCGGTGTGTATGTGTATGTTTGAGTGCATAATTATATAATAGGAGTGTACATTGGTCCGAGCACCCGGAGCAATTATTGGAGAAAATCTCTTGCGTTTTAAAAACAAACTAATCCAAGAAATGCTCTATAATAAAACAGGTTCTTTTACTTCTTAAATTTTGTATTAATCAATCTACGTTCAAATGGACGTGACTGGCCCCACACAAATATACACTTCCATTATTTTATTATATAAATTGTTATTTTTCTCAAAATAGTTGGAAAAAGTATCATTATTTTGGTATTTTCTTTTCATATGAGGAATTTTAGGCCATTGATGTTGGCATAAAAGGTAAAGTTAATAATGTTTATAGCAGTGGCAATTCGACACATACAACAAGCAACATTGTGGATTACATTTTATTGTCAAAGACTAAAATAAAGAAATTTTGGTAATCAGCGAAATAATAAAACAATATGTTTTGCTCTATGATTTAAAAGATTCAATTTTAAATATTGCAACGTTGCAATATCATTAATAAACAGTATGAACAATAAGGGACCCAAGGGGGACTCTTGGCGGACCCCAGAAGGATTAGGAATTTGCTTAGACTTAAACCTTAATTTATTTTCACAATCTGGAATCTCTCTGTGAAGTAGCTAGCCAGCCAGTCCAACAAGGTACCATGAACATCAGCCTCTCTCAATTTACCAAGTAATACATAACTACTGACCCTGTCAAACGCCTTGGAAAAGTCGGTGTAAATGGCGTGTACCTCCCCACCTCCATCCAAGATGTCTGACAAATAGTCAACAAAGATCAACAAGTTTAGTTCAGTAGACCTCTTACCAACAAAGCCAAACTGTTCATCATCCATCGTTAGCCCCAAAATATCCCTCAAATGAGCAGAAACAATTTTTCCCAAAAGCTTTGGGATTGGACTGAGGTTACAAATAGATCGATAGTTGGAAATATCGCATTGATTCCTGATTTAAAAATAGGTTTTAGATAACTCAGATTCCAAAAAGCTGGAAATATTGTCATGACTTGTATTTTTTACTTGTGACGCCACGCCTTACTTAACGTGCAGGAGAGTAGCCCAGATTTGGGAGCACACTACGTCAGATTGAGAAGAGATGATAAAGGAGACACGTTGATAAAAACAATAACAAGTTTATTTACACACAAACTTAACAATGGTTAGACTGTATATTAATAAATGCGTGTTTATGTTTATAGATGTATTAAGAGTTTACACCATACCCAATTAATATTAAATACATGTCTTCTCGAGGGAGGCTTAGGTTAAAGTTTGTCTAGGCCCTTGGCACTGTTTTATTAATAAAGTTTATGTGAGCTGGGTTGTCTTTTATTTATGCATTCGTTTTGATATTTATGTGGTAAGTCTTTTAGCGTTTCTAATTCAACAGATTGTCACAGATTTCTAAGACACCTGCACTACTTTTAAAAATCCCCATACTGGAAATTTTGATACTTCACTCGTAGATTCGACTCTCACTACTTTTTAGAATCCCCCAGGTGCCGTGTACGTGTGCACACGTACATCCAGGTTAGGTAGGGGTCTGATCACCCTGGATTTATGACCAGGTGTTCACAGATATTGAGGTTGTGGAATAGAACAACTAGAAGTGTACGCACCTGTGTGCTGTATCCAGCTAATTGATCGGTGTTGAGAGAGACCCAAAAGCCCGATGAATTTGGCGTAAGCATGCGTATTTATATGCTACAAAATGCTGATGGCTGCATCATTAAGGATTAAAATCGCTCCCATCGAACGCTCTAGTTTATAATTAACTGTGAATGTTTATACACGGTGGCATTTTTAACTGGAATAAATTCAGTATTAGGGAGCCTATTTATTTGTTGAAAAAATAAAGGAACGCGGGTCCCTTTATTTTCAGTTTGGCACATTTTTTTGGTCTCTTTATAAAATTTACCCTCTTTTGAGGGTAGAAACCACCCCCAACTTTATTTTTCAAATGTGAAGGTATGTTTTGTGATAGCTCGTTGGAAAGGGAATAAAAAAAGAAATATGACCCACTATTTACTTTCGCATTTTGATAAGCTAGAAAGCTAGAAGAAAATAAAAATCGAATTTTTCGACAAAGTTATTTTATTATAGGAATAAATTCAATATTAGAGAGCCTCTTTATTTGCTGAAAAAAATAAAGGAATATGGGTCCCTTTATTTTCAGTTTGGCACATTTTTTTTGGTCTCTTTATAAAATTTACCCACTTTTGAGGGTAGAAACCGCCCCCAACTTTTTTTTTTCAAATGTGAATGTGTATGTTTTGTCATAGCTTGTTGGAAAGGGAATAAAAAAAGGAATATGATTCACTATTTACTTTTGCATTTTGGTAAGCTAGAAAGCTAGAAAAATAATAAAATGTTGCCATTTTAGCAAGTGGATTTTGCCTGCGCGGAATGTCTGACTAAAAAGGGAAAAATGTAATTGATAAGGTTTTTTGTTTACTTGTCTGTCGCATTCCAATGGTCACTTTATTTTTAGTTTGGCAGAAGTGAATAATTTATCTGTTGTAGTATTTTGTGCAGCTGAACCATTACTTTAAATAAGAAGTATTTTCATACAAAAATGGATTATTTACCTGAATCACTAAAAATTGAAATTTTAATGATGATCGGCTTTAGAGACAGATCGCGTACACAAGCAGAAGTAGCAGCTTTACTTCACGAAAGACACCCTGATCTTCCAGCAATTTCCCAAAGCACCATCAGCAAAATTGAAAATCGTTATCGTGAAATGGGCCACGTGAGAGACATACCAAGAGTAAGGCAGTCACGAGTAATGGATGAAGACCATTGATTTGTATAGGAGTGGATAAGCAATAAATAGACCAAACATGGCAAATTTACGACCGTGAAATGTAAAAAAAGAGATTTCTATTTGGACTTGCGCATTAGAAAATTAGTAGAAGCTAGCTGTTGCACCGTGAAGGCAAATAGACAGGTCCGGACTTCGAAAGTGATTATTTCACCAAATATTCGGTAGAGGAGTCTTGCCGATTGTGAAATAGGCCCCAGTTAGCATAGTGAAACAAACAATAACGTATAAATAAGTAATACTTATAATAATTAGACTTACTTGAAATAGGAAATTCCGGGTATTTTGCCTCTACTACTACAAAACACAACCATACACTTTCGGGATTCTATTTTGGTAGCATCGCCCATTGTTTATGTGCGTATTGTTCAATTTAAACGAAAATCAAAATATGGTACGCACAAACCACAAACGTGAACCACTAAACTAAAACTAATTAAGCAACTACAGACACTAGGTCCAAAGAAAGTAAAAAAAGTAAAAACTGGAATTATTAACTCAAAACGCCGCGCCGTCAAAACGCAAACATGTCAAAGACAAAAGCCAAGTTCGATCCTGACCGACGCCTGCTGAGACGGCAAGTGTTTTAGTGCGCATGACGAAATGGTATCTTCTTTGTTTACGTTTTTCCATTTAGTGTCGATTTTGTCATGCGCAGAAACCTGTTTTTTCGCCCATAGGTTGCCACTTTTGAATAGTGCGACAGGCGGCTATTGCTTATCCACTCCTATACAAATCAATGATGAAGACACGCAATTAATTGTTTTACTGACCCTCCAAGAAAATCCTAATACTCCAGTTCGACAGGTTGCAAGAGAATGCAACATAAGCTATAGGTCTGCATTAAAGTTAATAAAATCATGTCAAATGCGTCCTTATAAAATGCAATATGTACAAGAGTTACTAGAAGATGATCAGGACTGCCGTCTTCAGTTTTGTGAAGTGATGATGAATGCACTTGATCAGCATTTAGCAGATTTGGATTGGATTCCTTTTACAGATGAGTATACTTTTGCACTCAATGGTGAAGTCAATAAACAGAACTGTCGATATTGGCCCACAGAAAACTCTCACTGAATGCGAGAAACACACACTCAGCGTCCGCAAAAACTTAATGTTTGGGCAGGCATAATTGGCGACCAAGTCATTGGCCCAATATACCTTCCAGCTAACTTAAATGGCACTACATATTTGAATTTTTTGCAAGAAGAGCTTATGCCAGCTTTGACTGCTTTATTTCCTCATCAAGCAGAAGCAGATCTTCATGATGATCGAATATGGTTTCAGCGGGATGGTGCTCCGCCTCATTACGCCCAAAACGTGCAACACTATTTGAGTGAAGTTTTTCCAAACCGCCGGATAGGAAGAAGAGGTACCATTGAATGGGCGCCAAGATCGCCGGATCTTAATCCTCTGGATTATTTCCTTTGGGGTCACCTAAAAACGAAAGTTTACGTAACAAGATCAGAAAATTTAGATGAACTTAGGCAACGACTTACAACGAAATTCGCCAAATAACTCCAGATATGATTCGTAATGTCAAGAATGAATTTTATTTTAGATTAGGGTTTTGCCAAGAAAAAAATGGGCAACATTTCCAACAATACTTATAATAAAATAACTTTGTCGAAAAATTCGATTTTTATTTTTTTCTAGCTTCCTAGCTTATCAAAATGCGAAAGTAAATATTGGGTCATATTCCTTTTTTTATTCCCTTTCCAACAAGCTATCACAAAACATACCTTCACATTTGAAAAAAAAAGTTGAGGGTGGTTTCTACCCTCAAAGGAGAGTAAATTTTATAAAGAGACCAAAAAGAAATGTGCCAAATTGAAAATAAAAGAACCCGTGTTCCTTTATTTTTTCAACAAATAAATAGGCTCCCTAATACTGAATTTATTCCAGTTAAAAATGCCACCCTGTATAACATTTGTCAAGTTCAAGTTCAAACTTAGGACAGGGTGATATTTAATTGGTAAGTTTATGCTTTTTAGTAATTCACAATATGCCTGACGCAAGCGACTTATTAAACATAATACACAGTGGCAGAGCGAGCAAAATCACAAGACTTTAAAAGTAGAGGTGGTATCCCATCCGGCCCAGTTCCCTTGTTTATATTGATTCTAGTAACTTCCTCGTAAATGTTGAAATAGGTATAATAATCTCAGTGATACAGATGTGAAATAAGGAAGGCGCACTGTGATTGCTTTGAGCTTTTTTTGTCAGTATAAACTGACCAAAAATAATCAGCATAAAGATCAGACAGATCGGGACCAAGATGGCACTGATTATTATTAAAAAACATTGAAGGTGGTAACTCACCTCCATTTCTTTTACTGTGAACACAATTCTAAAACTGTTTCACATTACCATGGTCAGTTAAACACAATTCAGAGTTTTCTACATATAACTGGTAACAAGTTCGAGATAAACTCTTACATTCAGTTCTAAGCCTGCTAAAGTTTAAATAATCACAGATGGATCCTGTATCTCTAAATATTCTGTGAGCCTGCTTTTTTTGAATTATCAGCTGCTTTAGATCCGGCGAAAACCACAATGGAAATTTGCGTTTAGACACATTTTTCTGTCGTACTAGGGCATTAATATAGAAATATAAAACATCATAAAAAATGTTTACCATATCATTTACTGTATTAGGCAACAACAATTCATCCCAATTTAACTGACCCAGACAATTATTTAACAGAGCTATGTCCGCTGACTTAAAACCATAATAAAACATATCAGCCCGTGGACCACTAGTATTCGTACAATTCACACAGTTCTGGATCTCAAAGCTTAGTGGAGGATTCAAAATCTTGCATGTATTGTTTGTGACCCTATTTAGCTGATACAAATTGTGAAAAGCACATGAGTCAGCAAACAACATGACAATGTCAGCAAACTGATTGCCCTCTCTCCCGTCAGCAACTGGCACAGAACAGTATTCCTCCGTTCTCCAGTCACAGTTGGGCATGTTAAAATCTCCACAAATCCACACAGGTGCCTCATGTTCATCCATAAGGGCCTCCAAGGTAGAACAGAAACTCTGATACTTGGATATAGGCGAGCGGGGTGGCAAGTAAGCTGTAGTCAGTACAAATGAGTCAGAGCCCGAGACTAAGCCTATTTTAACAAACAATTGTTCAACATTATTGGATGTCTGTAGCAAAAAACTGTTTAGATCGCTTAACACAGCTATCAGGATTCCACCTCCCCTTAATGTACTGCTTGTGTTCTGGCTTCTGCCACATCGATACACTTTATAACCAATTAGACCCAATTCGTGATCATTTAGATCGCTGGTTAGCCATGTCTCTGCCAGAATAATTACAGAATAACATTTGGAAGAGACATTTGCTTGAAGAGTGTTTAGTTTTTAATCCACGTACATTCTGATAAAAGACCTCCAAAGACTTCTGAAATGTGATTTGATCTATTTTCGCATGAAGAAGGTCCTACTTTCCGTTTTTTTGGTGTTACTAATCGTGGAACTCGATTTTGATACCTTATAACTACAATCTCACCCTTTTCTCTCCGTGTTATAAGCTCAGTATGCAAAAGCTTATATTCATCCCTCTCCTTGGGTGTTAGGTCTAGACTAATAAACACCTTGTTATCTTTAAGCTTGTAACCATTTTTAATTAGCTTTTCAGCCGTAACTGGTGTGTCTATGGTCAATCTTAAGGCCTTGTTAATATTTTTATTTGGCTTACCCATTCTCGAAGATGTACAGGATTAAAAGAACATTTTGGATATTATCCTTGTCATTACCTTCAGGAACATTAAATAACATCACATTGTTGGCTCGTTTCTGACATTCTTGCTGATCCATGAGAATATCAGCTTCACTTGAGTATGATGCTGGAGGGTTGGATGAAATTATTGTGTTGGTAGTTGATCTCATAGGTGTTTTTTAAGTAAAACAATCTCCTGGCGATGCTCATCCACCACTTTTATAAGTACTGGAACAATTTTTAACCCATTCTGACAGTCTTTACAAAAAAAATTAATTGGCGAGATCCCTTAAGTTCCATTACTTTAATTTCGGATGCACTTAGTCCAGAGCAAGGTTTCTTATGAAAAAGTCTGGCGCAACTGTCACATGAAACATATTCATTTGCAGAAATATCCAATTTACACCCACTACAAAATTCACTCATTGTAGGTTAGGATTATTGGATCAACTTTTTTCCAGAAATTCTTGCATCAATTAGCTCACCAACAATTACACAGCTTACAGGCTACTTAAACACAAGTTCAAATACTACTAATAGGTAAATTAAAATACACTATTAATTAATTTATTCACTTATAAAGAAACTATTTTGAGGTTAACCCTCGCCATCATCTCCTTGAGTAGCGAGCAAAGCCATGCACTCTAGTAAATGCTTTCCTAAGAGCGGCCTTCCAGTCTTCCAATGAAAGGTGTCATATTTATTGAGCCGTTTAAATCAGCCCCTTGCTGCGCCTTGCAAGTTTGCTTGCATAAAATACGCTCTCTCATAGTTCGATGAATATCGCTCAACTGATCAATTTTGCTCAACCACCTGATTACGTTACAGTCCTGACTGTCAGGATCGAAAAGGTCAATAATGTCGCCGTCTGCCCTTACCCTTGACCTCATACAGCCCGAACTGCAAGCGGAGTCTGCCTTTTTGGCTACAACCATGCTCTAAAACCGCCTGAGGAATGCTCTCACCTGATTTTTCGCCTGTCCTGTTGCCCCTGGTACCGCCAGTACCAACGCAACGGTTGCCTTTTGCTTTTTCACCTTTGCCATTTCGGCCGCCACAATCTGCTGGATACTAGCTGCCAAACCGCTTTTCAACAGGTTATGTACCATGGAGACTGTTTCGTATTCCATCGCCGATTCGCTTTCGCCCTAGTCACCGTGGCTCAATTTAAGTTTGTAATCGAGCTCTAACTCGCCACTTCTGCCTTCTCCATAGGCAATCACTTGAAAAAATTTTATTTAGATACCAGTAAACACAGTTAAAATACGTCACAAATCTTGCAATATTCACTAATCAGCACACACACTTATTATCGTGACTATCTCAAAAACAGTGAAACGTCAATCCACTTCAAGAATAGCAAAAAACGCTCGCCAATTTTTGTGATACCGCCACTTCACAAAGAAAAGAAGACGCCATCGCATCGCCAGCGTGATTCAACTCGCCGAAATCGCGTTTTTCACCGTTTCCTACAACAAATAATACAATCCGCAGGACCGTAGGTTATTTCGACTTCTGATCTGTAAACAACACTTTTTTCTAACACGTTTTATTTCGCCAATATTATTACAGCCACTAATATTTTCACCTTAAACCTTCGCCAGTAGATTCATCACAATTACATAACATATATATTTTTTATGGCAGTGGCACACACACTAAAGGGAGACCCTATGACGCTCGACGAGCGGTGTGTGTGCGAAGATGTTGATTGACACTGCTCTTGAATATTTGTAAGTTGTAATTAGTGGGAAACAGGTGTCCTGGGAGTGAGTTCCACAGTGATGCAGTGCGCCAGACAAAGGAGTTCTTGTAAAGCGATGTTCTAGGTGTTTTCAGTTGTACGACGAACTGTTGCGCTCTTGCCGTCTGTCGTGACTGTCTGACGGGAGCTGCCAGGGGCGGGATGAGGCGGACCAAATCCTGGGAACATCTGCCGTGAAAGTATCTGTAAAACAGAGATATCTCGGCTACCTGTCTGCGGTGTTCCAGACTATCTAGATTCCGGGTCAACTCAGGGTCGCCGACGAGACGCACAGCTCTCTTCTGAACGGAATCCAGCAGCTTTAGGGTGTGCTTTGGTGCGGCACCCCAGATATGTGAGCAATATTCTAAGCACGGTCTTATTTGCGCTTTGTAGAGCAAGAGCAACTGCTGCGGTGTATAGAGTTTTTTGTTGCGAAATAGCGCACCAAGCTTCTGGGAGGTTGATTTTGCGATGTTAGCAACGTGGTCATGCCAGGACATAATGCTGTTGACCGAGATACCCAGCAGTCCGATTGACGAGGATGAAGGAATGGTCGACCCGGCCATAATGATGTCAGGGCCCGCTGTATTGGCCCTCTTGGTAAACGTGGCTGCTTGGGTCTTTGCTGCATTGAACTGGACCAAATTTCGGTCGCCCCAAGTTTGAACTTTCTCCAGGTCTTGATTAATTGCCGTAATCTGCTCCTGTCTGCGGTGATGAGTCTCAGTCGCTGCTAAGGGTTTTTCTGATCTAAAGTGGGAGACAAGGGTACTGTCATCTGCAAAACTCTAAACAGGATTATTTGTTTCGGTCAGCAGGTCATTAATATAGATGAGGAACAGAGTTGGTGAAAGTATTGCGCCCTGAGGCACGCCCGCGTTGATGGTGAATGTGTCCGAGATGTGTCCATCGACTGCAACGTGCAGAGATCGGCTCTTAAGGAAACTGGCAAGCCAGCTGCAGAGAGAGGCTGGCAGTCCGAAGGACGGTAGTTTGTTGAGCAGTCCGTCATGCCAAACTCTGTCGAATGCCTTTGAAATATCCGACGCAATCGCTCGAGACTCTCCGTAGTTCTCAATTGCCCTACTCCATATATGAGTGACATAGGCCGATATATCTCCTATCGATCTCTCTTTGCGAAAGCCGTATTGATTATCGCTGATTATTTTGTTGTTCTCGAGGTACTTGAGTAGTTGCTGATTGACTACACGTTCCATGACTTTGGAGATTATTGGAAGCAAGGCAATTGGACGATAGTTTGAGGGCGTGGTTTTCTTGCCTCTTTTTGGAACAGGTTGCACTCGAGCGACTTTCCAAGACGAAGATGGGTAAATCCCTTTTCCGTAAGGCAGAGAAAAAAAGCCTGGAAAAAACGGGTGTTAATTCGTTGGCACAGTTCTTTAACACGATGGCAGGTATTCCGTCCGGTCCTGATGCCTTTTGCGTATCTAGATTTTTAAGGATTTTACGAATATCACGGTGATGAAATTTGACTTCTGCCATGGTAGTGTTGATGTTCGATATGGTGGGGAGAGTCTTGCCTTGGGGGACGTCTAAGGTAGAGTGGCGACCATGTTTGCTTTTTCCTTGGCTGTAGTCGCCGTGAAGCCACGTTCGTCTGTCAAAGGTGGGAGAGACGTTTCTGTAAAGTTGTTACTTACTGCCTTTGCTACCGACCAGAAATTCCTGGAGCCACTGGGGCATTGCAAAAGTTTATTCCTGATCCTTTGATTGTGTTTGTCCTTAGTTTCGTCGATAGCACGCCTGCATTCGTTTCTCGCTTCGACAAAATAATTGCGATTTTCAGCGGTCTGATTTTGCTGCCAGTAATTGTAGGCTTGCTGTTTCCTACCCACAGCTCTTTCAAACCAGGGCTTTCCTTTTGATGGTAACTTGATGGAATTTGGGATGTATGCTTCCATTCCTGAGGAGATTACTTGCGTGATCTTTTCGAAGCAGACTGACGGGTCGTCAGCCCCAAAGCAGACGTCGAGCCAAGGAAAATCTAGGTAGACCTCCCTTAGATCGTCCCAGTTTGTAGAATTGTAATGCTAGATTTTGCGAGGCAATGGTGGATCCTTGTGTATGAGTGGCAATTCACAAACCGTTGTAACAAGTTTATTGTCGGAAGTACGTAATGGCGGACCAACTGGAACTGTGTACTGGTCAGGATTGGTGGCTAGAAGAAGATCCAAGAGGGCGGCGAATTCGCCCCTCTCTGAGATTCGAGTTGGTTCGTCTACAATTTGAGTTGGTTCGTCTACAATTTGAGTAAGCCCGCAGCTGATGGCGAATGCTTGAGCCTCTCTACCTTCGTTGTCGGTCTTGTTGTGATGTTTGAGCCAGTTGGTGTCGTGGGCATTGAAGTCTCCCAGAATGATTATTTCTGAACTGGGGTGATCAACCTGTATTGAGTTAAAAGTGGTAGCTAGTGTTGAAAAAAAGCTTTGGTAGGCTTTATCGCTCGGAGGGCGATAGAGACAACATATAAACTTGGTTAATCCCTTGGCGGTGAACTTGAGCCACATGACGTCAAGGTTGTTCGGTTCGAGTGTTTCCTCGCGGTGATATAAAAGGTCGCTTCGGACAAAAAGGCATATTCCGAACTAATGTCTAAATCGGGTTTGTAAGTCGTAACCAGGATAAGGGTAGTTCACTGTTGTTGTTGTAGAACATACTTATGTTTCTGTAAGGGCTAGTATGTGTGGTCTATTTGCTTGTAGATGTTGGTGTACCGAATTTATGTTTGTATTTAGGCCTCTTATGTTGCAGAAAACAATTCTAAATTGGTTCGGTATCTTTGCTGTCTGTGAAATAGCGGAATGAAGGGCTCCCAGGGCCACCCAGCGCCCGGGGATCCGAATGGCCGGGGAGTTTACCTCCGGAATACTTTGATCCTGGAAGCACCATCATGTCCGTATTATTATATTCCTACTGTGGAACCCGGAACCACCAGCGCGGGAACGGAACGTAATTCGGGAAAACCACTTAGCGCTTCCCAGTTCTGACATATATGTATTCATGTTACATGACTCCCTCTGCCTCCGCGCGCCACTCGCCTTGCAGAGTTGTCACATCCTCGTCTATTCCAGAGTTACGTCGCCGTCGCCTATAAAATTTGCTGGTTAAAATTTTAAAACTTGTAACTTATTACGCCTATGTATCATTTCTGTAATTTTGCATACCATTAGAACAGTGAATAATAAATTCATTTATATTTCTATAGTTTTCTATGATTTTAACGTCTCGAATGATAAATCCAGCAGAAAGGAAATTAAAGCAGACCTATCCGCATTTACTTTTTGATAATCAATAATAATAATAATTTTATTGCCTTATGAAAATACTTACAAAAATCTTTTCTTGCCATCTTGCCTAAACCTAAAAAACCATAGGGTCTGAAAGATACAAGTGGGCTTTGATTATTTACTTATAAATCTAATGATTACTTCACATAAACTCTTAATAAAAGTATTATTAAAATTTCTCTTCATGGTTGATAGAAAGTAGCCAAGGTAGGTACTTCACAAATTTCTTCGAAGTCGATGAGTTATTAATTTCTATGAAAGCAAAAACTGACTAATATAGTGTATTTACAATTTTATCCTCTTAGCTATCTAGATTAATTGAAACAACAGTTAGATATATGTAGATTTTGTCATAATTTGCTCTGAATTAATGCTTACTTTTTTAATATGAATAAGTTTCTCTTTAGATGGGCACCAAAGATGTGTAAAAGAAGTAATAGTATTTTCAATTTAATATTCTAGTTTGGGTTTATATGCCTTGAATTGGAAAACTTATTAAGACAGACTTTAAGTGGTTTCGGGAGTATTATGAAGGGCAAAACTGAAATGATATTTTTGAAGTTAGATCATGGCCTAAGTCATCCTTTAAAATGGAAAAGGTTTATGTGATGCCTTGTTTAAAAGGATCGTCTAAATTCTACATTATATCGGTTTGCTAGGGAATCATGACTCTCAAAAAATTAGATTTAGAGTACAACCCGGATTCAAGAATGTGCTATAGAGTTTGTTTCGAATGGATGAGGGTGATTTAATTTAAAGCTTAAATATGTCTTTATATGTGTTTCATAACAGAAAAACATGAATCAAAATTGTTCATGCAAAATTTGCGAAACATTGCTCCAGATTGACCCTGATGAAGATAAATCTAAGAAGACATATGAAAGCAAGCATGAATTGACGAAAACATCTGAATGAAAAGTGAGATGAAAAATATGGAGGAAGAAATTAAAAAGTCATTACAATTTGCTCGAAATGCTCGTCCAAACCTTATGTGTGTATAGCGTTCACCCAAAACTGTAGTTGATTCTTCTGATCTTATATATTTGAATCTGTATGGAATGCAAATTTTTCGGTTTAATTTTAAAGGAAAACACACACACATTTAAACCTTTGTGTTTTTCCTTTAAAATTTTGCACTGGATTTCCATCAAGTATCAGCTAAATTAGTGGATTTGACCGTGGAGGTGAAGCTTGAAGGGAAGGAGTTACATGACGATCAGACGATCTGTATACAGAAATAACGCCAAACTGCTGAAATTCATTTATTCATTTTTATTACCTTCGCATGAACATTAATTTCCTTATTATTGGGATGGTGTCTTTACATACAGTCAAATTTTACTGTCAAGGCAATAAATTTTCAGTTATGACTGTCTTAAAATAAATTTAAATAAAAATTTCTACGAATTTCCCTTGGTTACTTTGCCTCTGAATTTTAAATGTATATCGAAGAGAAATAGATCCTGCAATAATTAAAATGTCAAGTAAGTTGATGACAGTGTACTCCAAAAAATACAGAACATCATAGAAAATACATTTGCGAATATTTTTCCCGGATGCGATATTTAAATAAACTACAGGTTGATTGAGAGAACCATTTGGTGGAGAAAAATGCTGGGGTAACAAAATTATGAGCTTATCAGGAGTCATATCAAATTATTTCATCCCTCAGTGTCATAATATAATCCTAGTCATACCCCTAATCTGAGACCTTTTCCCCCAGATTTATTTGTCACGGAAATGTTTAAGGATTTCAAAGTAAAGCACCCCGACCCT
This sequence comes from Pissodes strobi, assembly GCA_016904865.1. Classification (NCBI taxonomy): domain Eukaryota; kingdom Metazoa; phylum Arthropoda; class Insecta; order Coleoptera; family Curculionidae; genus Pissodes; species Pissodes strobi. The sequence goes on along the minus strand of MU188512.1, from coordinate 41,208 downwards.
ATAGGGTATGATGGTTACCGCCATGTTTCTATTGAATAAGATAAAAGCGGACTCTATCAGAAATATAATCAGCACTCTCATGATGACGATGAAAACGATAAACGTTGCGAAACTTGCGAGAAGTGCCAAACTCATAAACAGAGATATACCGTGGCCAGGTAAATCTATAACAACGACTCTTGCAGTGGTAAAATAGGTGAAGATACAGATATCTACTCTGCAAACATGTAGACGTTCCTGCTTCCTCCAAAAATGCCCATTAAAATGGTTTCATTGTTAGTCATCTTACTGTATTCTACGAGATATTTGCCAATATGAAACAAAAAGGCACACACAAATCTGTGCTATGGAATGAGGCTATAATAAACAGAAGTGCATCAGATGTCGCTTTGGCGTACGTTTTAATAAGATTGTCATCAACTACGAAGCTCTTGATCTTTTGGACTGATAACCGTACGTCACGAAATAAGAATTCGATACGTTATACTGCCTGTCTCATTTTTGTATGCGCAGGCTAGAGTCCCAAATTCATAACATTTAAGCATTTCGAGCCAGGCTACAGTGTTATGAAATTGGTAAGAAGTGGGAAGAGTCAAAAGAAATTTTAGACTTTATAGATCTTGATAACCTTATTAAAGCTTCAACTAAATGAATTCAATCCATAAATTTACGATTAACTTCCTTTGAATTGAAAATGGCTGTGCAGAGGAAAAAACAATCAACCTTAAATAACCGATATAAAAGGGTTCAACACAACTCCTCTATAAACTGGGAGAAACCGAATTTCAATAAATATCAGTTTTAAACTCGAAATTTAAAATGGTACTACGTAAAAGTCAAGAAGTTGATACGAGCTATTAATTCTAAGAAAAAGAAAACAATCCTAAGGGAATCACTACACTACATGCCTCCTAGAAAACAACTTTTTTTATATTTACCGGAATGTAGTACTTCCGAAGACATAGGAAAGACTTCCTTTAACAACTTCTAACTTCTAAGTTTTTGTGTTTTATGTTTTGTACAAGAGCTATGGAGTTTTAGGACTCCCTGTATTGAGTATTAACTGAGCGGAACGTTATGATAAAACATGATTACTGGGGAATGCTGATCGTTCAATCACAATTAATGAAATAGCTGAATGTGTTGGAGTTGAATCTGAAAAATCTGTGATCACGCGACACAGATCTGAATATTTAATCAGTATTGTTACAGAGAGAGCAAATCTGAATGATGAAGTTGCTAATCCTAGTAATAGAAAGGATATAATAACAACGATGCGCTATAGAAAGGCACGAAAGATATTATTTCAATAAAAACAGACGGCATAGGCCAGTACAACTAATGTTTAAAAAAGAACAAATTAACATACAGCTGCAACCGCCAAAAAAAGTAGTAGCTACTATTCTTTTTTTTAACCCACCAAAAGTCCTCATTGATCCCGTTTACCAAAAGGCCTCAAAATCAGTCCGCCATCTCCAAAATCGGTCAATTTTTTATTTATGGCTCCGTAACTACGAAACTATAAGAGATATGAAAAAAATGAAAGAGAGCAAAATTGAAGAGCATAAAAAATCAACAAAATTAATGTTTGCTAGTTTATTGATCTGTAATAGTTTTTAAGATACATGCAAAATTATATGAAGCAAATATTAGAAATGTGACAGAAATATCATAATAATGTATACATTCATATTTATAGGACCTAAAAATAGTTGTAAACAAATTGCATAAATGACAAAAAAAGATGGTTTTTAATGTGAAAAATATGATTAACAATAATCAACTTCTTCATCGTCATCTAGTTGAATACCAGAATTAGAACATGATATACCATTGCAATTTGCACATAGACTTGAACAATAATGCTTTGCATGAACAATAAATCATAGTTAATATAAAATCAGGGACTATAGGTTGTGATATTGTCAAACGGGTCAACAAATTACTTTTTTTTAGTCCAGCCCCATTCCAAAGTTACAATAAACTTTAAACGTTTATTTAAGTGATCATAATGTGTATGTGTAACAGCCTCTATATTGTACTACAGAGAAGTTAATAAATAAAAGATTGTTGCAGAAATGTGCAATGAGTTATTTCCTCAAACCATGGACCATAGGCTTTTTGACTTTGTTTTAGTAAAAAAAAAGAAATAATTTAGTAAGTATACTTGCTAGAATTCAGAATTTCATTTTAATGTTTTCATTTTATATAATATGTCTACTTATTTTTCTTGATGATGGATATACGTAAAAAAATATGTAAAGTTGCTTTATTTTTCGGGGCAAGAAAATCTTCGAAGGCCCAGTACGTCGACTTACTTGTTTTTTTACTGGAAAAGTGGCCCGAACAGGTAGATTAGTAAGTTTAATTTTAGCGAAAGATGGGACTTAGAGGCAAGCTATGCTCACAACGTGTGAATATATGAATATAGGGTAAAAATTACTCCACACCATATTTGAATACGTTATCTTCAATATAAGCAACATTGCAGACATAAGTTAATCAGAAAATTTAAGCTCCGATATCTAAAACCTTGACTTCTGGACTTACCTAACTTTTTAATTAGACAGCAGAACTGTTCATTTCCAGGTTGTCGTGTGTACTTACGTCAAATCTATGGTTAGCTAACCATCTGGTAAAAATGGAGAAAAGCAGAATTTATCTATTCGTGTGTTAAAATTTCCTGATAGTGATTTTCGATTTTTATTTCTCATATAAGCATCCATAAAGAAACCGTACCTAAGGCCTAATAGTATTTTTAATAATGTAAATGAATTCGCAAATTTTTGCGACATAATATGCGGATGAATGATATTTAATATGTTGGCCATTGAATAAAATAATGCATGTGTTTTCTGTCCCAAAGTAGATTAAAAGAAATATCATAACTTTGGCGGAATACAGAAAACCTTTTAAAAATTTTAAATGATGTATTAATGTTAATTTATAGAAATGATGTATATTAAATCTTCTTATTTAAAAAGGTGGATGGTAGCATCCGAGGCGACATTGGTAAAAACTAGGATATACTTTCTACAGAAAAACAAGAAATTAGACACCAATCTGTGTTCGTAAAAAATATTGAAAATCTCTCCGAGGGGAGTAAGTAAATGTATCTAAAGATTTAATATATCTTCTTAGCAAAATATCGCCGTTTTCAAAGGCCACCGGAAATGACGTATACCACGTTTTTATATACTTATTTGCATACTTAATATATGATACATTAAAAGTGAAAGTATCCATCAATGAGTGAAAGATGTAAGGCAGAGTTGTGTACCTATAAACGAGATAACAAATTATGGATGAATAAACATCTATTTAAGTTAATAGCGTAGATGTAATGAATAAATTGTTGATAGCGTCACTAATTATAATATATATCGACATAATTTTATTAATAGATACCGACATTCGACATTTTGATTCATTGTATGTTGCTAAATATAAAACATGTGGTGAAACTTAAGAAGTATTATAAGACAGAGTCTGACAGAGTAATAGTGGAAAAACCAATATCTGGTAACAGGGGACATAAGTGTAGTAGTAATCGTTTGATTCTGATGCTGCGTTAGCCCGCGAAAACAATCGGCTTGAAATACAATGAGACAAAAAGATAATTAAGAAATCAACTGTTTCCTATAGGTATTTAGTAATAGTGATCATATGTGGCCTTTTTGTGATATATGGATATTATTGAAAACTAAAATTGTAAATCTTACTTACTACTTTTAGATATTTTAAAAATATTAATGAACAATCTTTCTTTTCAAACTTATCAAGGGTTCATTGGGTTAGAGCCATTCAGAGTTTAAAACCTAATGCAGTAAGATGCAGTAAGATGAATAAACTTTGTTTTTACGCCTGGTCAATTACATCAAAAGTCCTTGAATAATTAAGTAGCGCCAAAAGCTTTTTATCCAGAGCCGCTGCAATATCATCAGTGATATTTTACATTATTTTTAAAGTAATCTGATACGCGCAAATGAGCTATCTTGCATAGAACTAAAATTAGGGTTATTTGTCTAAAGTCCTTTATACCAACAGGTTTTTTTTACCTTTGGAATTACAGACCAACAGCTTTTTATATCACCCATATAATAAACAAGTGGTTGCTTTGTAATTTCAAAAACAAAAAAAACTGTTGGTATGAATGACTTTGGACAAATAAGCTTAATTTTAGCGTTATTCAAGCTATTGGAGAGGCGACTCCACCTCTCATAAATAAGGGGATCAGAAGCCAAGGGTCCAAGTCGAGTTTTTGCCAAAATGGGACTAAGTGCAAAAATTGAAACTAGATACATAGCTTTGCTTAGTGGCAAAGAGATCCAAGTATAAAATCAGCCTAATGCTGCCATCTGTTGGTCAGAAGTTTCAATACTTACCGTTAGAATTATATTGTTTGGAGCCAAACGGGTCCAAGTACACTTGGACCCTTCTGCATCCCAGTCATCGCCAATTTTGATTTGTTTACAACCGCTTCTACGAGCAGTTCCAATCGGTGTTAAGTCGTGATAAATAGTGATTAAACGTGGATTAAACTCTCAAAATGGATACATCAGACGATGAAAGAGGTAGGTAATAAAATCTTTTAAGTGCCTATATTTTAATTAAGTTTAAGACGAGTTCAAAGGTGAAAATTAGCAAATTGTAACTTACTGAGGTTATGATAAACAAAATTTTAAAAATATTAGCCTTTATGCCGAGCTTTATAATTTTTCTTTCCAAATCGCCTTTTAAATTTCTTCCTATCTTCTTTGCAGATCCCTTCGCAGATAATGCTGATGAAGATAGAGACTATGGTCCAAGTAGCAGTAGCAGTGATCTTGGAGAGCAAACCTTGAGTGGAGCTGAAAAATCTGGAAAGAAATGCGTAAAATCCAGACATGGAAAAGAAATTTATCAAAAATTCGAAGAAACTCTGGCCAGGAATATGTTGGTCGCAAAAATGAAGTACATCCTGCTAAATCAGTGAAGGATCATGATCATAGATGCAGATACAAGTATACAGAATCTTTTTCTGAGGAAGCCAGGCATACAATTTTTACTGATTATTGGAATCTCGGAAAAAAATTTAATGGTTGGGATTTACAGAGTGCCTTCATTGCATCTTGTATACAAAAGTATATTCCAAAAATGCACCGTCGAAACGCTACTTCCCAAAAGAATATTAGCATGTCTATAAAACTTGAAAATAAACGTGTACGTAAGGAATTCTTTTTGAAAACTTTAGATATCAGCCGCAAACGACTTTATAATGCTATTAAAAAGAAGAAAGAATCAGGAGTTTCCCAAACGGATCAAAGAGGTCGACATGTTCCTGGTAATAAAATAGATGAAGTGTATATAAATTTGGTTAAGGAGCATATAAGCTCATTTCCAACATATCTGGGTCATTATACTAGGAAAGACAATCCAAATCGCAAGTATTTGTCTCTCGAGTTGAATGTAGTGAAAATGTACAAACTGTACAGAGAATTCTGTGCACAAAAAGACGCTGAGCCATTGAAACTGAGCAAATATCGTGAGTTTTTTAACACCCACTTTAACTTGTCTTTCCACAAACCATATTCAGACACATGTTCAAAATGTGATACATTCAAGACACAAAGAGATGCTTGCGATCCAGAGACAGAAGAGGGCTCCCGTTTAGCCCAAGAACACGATCTTCATTTACGACAAGCTCAAGCAGCCAAAACCTTAAAAAACAATGCTAAGGAATCAGCTAAACAATGTCCAGAAAAACGTGCCATTTGTTTTGATTTGCAAAAGACGCTCCCCACCCCACACTTAACATGCAGCAAGGTTTATTGGACCTATAATTTAGGCATCCACGATTTAGCATCTGGAATCGGTACTATGTATATGTGGCATGAAGGAGAAGGCTCAAAGGGTTCTTAGGAAGTTATGTCATGTTTGCTGAAGTATATTCAGAGTTTTCCTAAAACCGTGACCCACATCGACGCGTTTAGTGACAATTGCGGTGGACAAAACAAAAACAAAAACATATTAAAATTTTGGATTTATATTGTGCAGTATACACACATCGAAAGTGTGAACCACATCTTTCTGGTTTCCGGACATTCCTTCATGGAATGCGACCAAGATTTTGCTGCTATTGAAAGAGGCGGCTCACCTACATTTTTACTCCCGAGGACTGGGTTACTTTTTTATCAGGAGTTAGTAGAAAGTTCATCGTAGTAAGAATGGAGCCTCAGGACTTTAAGTCTATATCGCCCATGGAGGACACGACAAAATCAATTATTAAAGGACTTAGCAAAATGACCTGGCTACATTTTGAAAAATACCATCCTTTTAAGCTTTTTTATAAGAACGTCTATAATAGGGATTTGCCGTTTGAAGAAATTGATTTGTCTAAAAAAGCTGGTTCGCGTGGTCGACCCTCAAAAATACTGCTCCCTGTACTTTACGAGGTACCTCCAAAAATAAAAGCAGCAAAATACACTAATCTCATGCAACTTTTACCGTATATACCACCTATACATCACGATTTTTATAAGTCGTTGAATCCGGGACAGAACACACAAGAGAGGAACGTCAATGACGATGATGTTTTTGGCGATGTCATTGCATCAGATGACGAGTAATGAAAGTATTTTGTTAAATAATAATAAATAT
>MU188512.1:0-28877 GCA_016904865.1 Pissodes strobi | reverse complement strand
TTGCTAAAATAATTCAAGCGTTCCATTGTATTCTGTGATTGTTATCAAATGCATGTTGACAAATATGTGATTTGTGGAATTGTGTATTTCTAATATAAATGAAGAGTAAAGGCTGTGTGCATGTAATTATACACTCTTTGTATATCATGCAAAATTTAATCCAAAGGGACTTCTATAAAGAGCGTAACAAAGCGCTTTCGGCCGTAGCCATCAACAGTGTTACTTGTCAGTGGAAAAAGGACATCTCCATGGAAGCAAACAAAAGCGTGGGTCTTGGTACCATGCTTTTATTTTAATTTGTTCAGTTAATGATTTTAATCTAAATTATGTGAACCATTTTCTCAAAAATGTGACGTACGATGTGTGAAATTTAATTTTGACCATTGTAGATTTATGTTGTTTGTTTGCTTCGATGGATATGTCCTTTTTCCACTGACAAGTAACACTGATGATGGCTACGGCCGAAAGCGCTCTGTTACGCTCTTTAAGAAGTCCCTTTGGACTAAATTTTGCATGATATACAAAGATTGTTTCATTACTATTTTTAATATAAGTTTAGTGTTCTTTTATACATATGGATAATGGTCAACAGGTTTCACCTATATAAAATTTGTTGCATTCACATGGTATCTTATGGATAACATAACATAGCATAACTAAAAATGTTATCTATAAGATACCATGCGAATGCAACAAATTTTATATAGGTGAAACCTGTAGACCATTATCAAAACGTATAATAGAATACCAAACTTATTTTAACAATACGCAATTCCACAAATCACATATTTGTCAACATGCATTTGATAACAATCACAAAATACAATGGAACGCTTGAAGTATTTTAGCAGAGGAACCATCATCTAAAAAACGTAGCAATGTTGGGGCTTGGAACCTTCGCAACATGCACTAAAACAGAGTTTTGTCCACAATACCGAAATAGAAGTTTGGCACTCGACGCGCGTTTCGCTAACCATGTTAGCATCATCAGGAGATGATTAAAACTAAAATTAAAATCTACCTAACTCTCTTTCATACTACTCAATCAAGCGGAACTAAAAAGAACCAATCCTGGAATCCCACTAGTCACGCTCGATCAACCAATACAATGAACTATACGGAATAGGCTCTCTATCCGTATTTAAACTATTCTTACATTTAATAATTCCCATACTTTTATATGCGTCTAATAATCTCCTATCAGTTTTATTGCGAATGATTTTTCTATTCTACCATACGCTATATGGTAGCTATATGTTCATTGAATCTCGTTTGTATAGATCTTCTAGTTTGCCCCACATATTTTTGGTTACAATCCATACATCCAATTTCATATATTCCACTTCTTTCTAATATTTCAATTTAGTCCTTTGGACCACCTAATAATTTCTTAATGTTAAACTGAGTCTGGTATACTAATTTTAAACCTACTTCCTTAAGAACTTTTTGGAGTCCTCTAGTATACTGAGGATTATACGGTATCGAAACATATTTTGTATTTTCATCCTGATTAACGAAAGAAGTGGAACCACGAATGGTATTTTTAAACAAATGCCTATTAATTAGTGTATTTATTAAATTAGTATTAAAACCATTAACTTTCGCTATATTCCTAATTGTTTCCTTTTCATTATTAAATCTTTCTCTGCTAACAGGAAAGTTAACCATACGGTGTACTAAAAAATTAAAGCTGGCTAAAAAAAAGCTATTGGTTAGTGGTCGTATTTTTTTTGTAAATATCAAATTCTAGTGTGTTATTATCGTTCCTAATCACTAAAGTATCCAAAAATGGTAGTTGGGCATTGTTCTCGACTTCATAAGTAAATTTAATGGTGGGGAAATGGTTGTTTAGTTTTGCTACAAAATCTTCAATATTAACGGTTTTTGTGTCGAGAATCGCGAAAATGTCATCCACATACCTGTACCATACCCTTGGAAAATAGCTCCTGGCTGATTTCATTTTCAAATTTACTCATGAAAAGATTAGCTAAGAACGGCGATAAACAGTTGCCCATTGCCGTGCCTTAAATTGTGGATAAAACTCTGGTTTAGTGCATGTTGTCGAAGGTTCCAAACCCCAACATAGTTGAGTTTTCTACTAAAATTAGGCTAGTGAGTGCAGATATTTGGTTTCTAAAGTCTTGTAAAAAAATTAATGTTTTCCCAAATTTTATTAAAATTGTTATACCTAAATCTTCTCCTGTTACAGAAAAAGTACATTCTTTTGCCAGACAAAAGTGGCTGGATTTAGAAATCAAAAATTTGTACAGTGAACGAAGTATGTTTGAATTAGAAGCATACAGACTTTATAAAAAAAAACTAACATTTAGATTAACAAGTAGTGAACATGAAGAATGATACGAGTTCTAGAGAAAAATGTTTTTAGTAATTCATACAAAATACATCAAGAAAATGTCATCCATCAATAAAAAGCTTAAAAACTCAGGAAAATGAAACCTAAGTCTGATAGTTCTTAGGAAGTGTGTGGAAAACCTATCTTCTCAATCTTTTGATAAAACTGAATTGGATCTTTTAAACAAGGGTCTGAATTTTGCATTGCCTCCACCAAAGGATAACTTACATTGTAGTTAATATAGAAAGCACTATTCAACATCTTCCTGACTCTACTAACGGATTTATTAGAGAAGCATGCAGAAATCAGATCTCAAAAAATGTAATTAATAATCTCGTTAACTCTCGACCTGTAAAAGGAAAAAGTATAATCAAGAGATTAAAGGAGAAAGATGTTTTCTATCTAAACGCTGACAAAGGTAATAAGGTTGTTATATTAGACAAAAGCGAATATTTTCAACGGGTTGATAATTTAATTGAATCCGGGCCCTATAACAGAATCTCAAAGAGATGGTAACATAAGTTAAAAACACTTTGAAGAAATGTAGCAATCTTATTTCTGATCAAATTAAATGCGAATTATCTGTGAGTAATCCTACTATGCCGAAACTATATTGCTGTCCCAAGATTCATAAACCTGGTAAGACAATGCGTCCCATAGTCTTGGCAATAGGATCGCCAACTTATAATATATCCAAGTGGCTACCAAACCAGTTTTGAAAATTGCCTTTAAAACAACAGAATTCAAGAGTACTAAATTCCTTAGATCTCGTAAACAAAAATTAAGATACGATTCTTAATGAAGGTGAAATTTTAATCTCGTTTGATGTTAGCTCATTGTTCCCTAGTGTACCAATCCCACAGACCTTGCAATACCTTGGTGAATTACTTGAGATGAATAGTTTTGATAATAAAATCAAACAAGAATATTTGACCTTAACCAAAGTTTGCATATAAAAGTAACTATTACCAACAACTTGAAGGCACGGCAATGGGCAACTGTTTATCGCCGTTCTTAGCTAATCTTTTCATGAGTAAATTTGAAAATAAAATCAGCCAGGAGTTCGAATATTTTCCAAGGGTGTGGTACAGGTATGTGGATGACATTTTCGCGATTCTCGACACAAAAACCGCTAATATTGAAGATTTTGTAACAAAACTAAACAATCGTTTCCTCACCATTAAATTTACTTATGAAGTTGAGAACAATGGCCAACTACCATTTTTGGATACTTTAGTGATTAGGAACGATATTAACACACTAGAATTTGATATTTACAGAAAAAAATACGGTCACTAACCGATATATTCCTAATGACTCCTTCCACTGCGACCAACATAAAATGGCCAGCATCATTTTTTTAGTATACCGTATGGTTAACTTTCTCTTAGCAAAGAAAGATTTAATAATGAGAAGGAAACAGTTAGGAATATAGCGAAAGTTAATGGTTTTAATACTAACTTAATAAATGGACTAATTAATAGGCATTTGTTTAGAAAGACCATTCGTGATTCCACTTCTTTCGTTAATCAGGATGAAAATACAAAATATGTTTCTATACCGTATAATCCTCTATACTAGAGGACTCCACAAAGTTTTTAAGAATGTAGGTTTAAAATAATTAGTATACCAGACTCAGTTTAACATTAAGAAATTATTAGGTGGTCCAAAGGACAAAATTGAAATATTAGAAAGAAGTGGAATATATGAAATTGGATGTATGGATTGTAACCAAAAATATGTGGGGCAGAAAATCTATACAAACGAGACTCAAAGAAAATATAGCTCATTTAAAGCATGGTAGAACAGAAAGATCAAGTGTTGCTTTATTAAGCAAACAGTAAATAGTATAAAAGAGAGTTAGGTACATTTTAATTTAAGTTTTAATCATCTCCTGATGATGCTAACATGTTTAGCGAAACGCGCGTCGAGTGCAAAAATTCTGTTTCGCTATTATGGATAAAACTCTGTTTTAGTTAGTAAAAAACGTAAAATTAAAAAATGTGCTTTAATTTTATTAAATAAAGATGAATGTGTTGCTTCAACTAATGTTAGTTTTAATAGCACCCAGTTACCTTTGCTAAAATCTGAAGTTGATAAAGGACACTTAAAAATTAACTAATACTCCAGTCATAGTAGGCCGGAAAAAGCAGCATTTGCTAAAAAAATGCAAGTGAGCTTAAATTTTGTTTACACCTTTATTTTGACTTTGTGAGCAATGTCTGAAAAGTCCCCATAAATATCGCGCTTGCGTTTTTAGTTATTTAAGGTGAAAGGCCATAAAACTCTTATTTTCTTAAATATCTCGCTTTCCGTGAATCGTAGGACTTTTTGGGTAATCACAAAAAATAAAGAACAGGGAGTTCTCTACAAAAAAGGTTATATAAGTTTTTTCCGTAAAACTAACGATTGAATAAATAACATGGCTAAATTATGCTGCAAGGAGCGCAACGCAGTATGTCTCTATACAAACGATTACGTGATGCCGCGGTTAACTGTAAATACATTTAAAATACAATATGATGTATCGAAATGCGAAGTTACCTATTGTTAAAATAACGCCCGATGTCATAATAACTATTTATCACCAGATTATTTAACCTTGAATTCAAACTGTCGTCCCTCGTCTGCTGCTATAACCTGAGACTGATGCTCTTATTCAGTATTCAACAGACAATGCAGATATCAATATCTCCACAATAGACGGCCACAACACACTTCACATTATGGGACTTATTAAAATAGTAACTCCAAGCAGCCCCGTTGCTTCTGAAGAAGGCATAAATAGTGCAAGAAATTGATTGAGACCAAAGTGCGGAGCCAATACATATAGCTGATTTATTATGGATGTATGGTAAATTCCAAGGTTTTCCGGGACTCCGTGGATGGAATGGATTCATGGAGTGTCTTACTCAAAATAACAAAAACTTTTCACATTCTCGAATTATTTTTCTGCCATTTATTCAGCACCCGGCAAGCAACTACAATACAATTTATACGACACTAAATTGTGCCATGGAAAATGCACGGCTGCAGAAACACCAAACTTGTATAGTTACATTCGATCAGCCACTATATATGAAAGCTCGTGAAATTGTTGCTGCTTCTTTAGCTGGATCAAGTTATAGTAAGACTTGGAGGTTTCCATCTGATTTTATCATTTCTTGGATGTATTGGATACATAATGGCTGGAAGTGGCATCAAGGAAGCTCTCAGCGTTATTTACGCTCCTAATTCCGTTGATAAAATGTTAAGTGCTAACGCGTTTGCACGAGCTATCAGAGGTCACACATTTTTAAAGGAATGGAAATAGACTATGATGAAAAAGACGTTCTCAAAAATTACATTAAAAATATATTAACTGGAGAAATATCGTATGAAAACGTAAACGAAAATCTCGATGTTTTAAAATTATTAAGGGAACAATTCATTGACAAATTAAATAAACAAAGTCAAGATTCCACGTCGCAATTATGGGTACAATACATTGATATGGTATGTATAGCAAAAGAGATCATCCGTGCTGAGAGGTTAGGAAACTGGAATGGACATCTAAACGCTGTGAAGAAAATGCTTCCTTATTTCCATGCTGCGGGGCATTTCTTGTACACAAAGACAGCGCATTTGTACCTTCAAGATATGCTAGAATTACAAAAGAATATGAACCAGCAGGAATTGGAAATATTTTCCAATGGATTTTTCACGATTCGACGGTCAAACAAGTTCAGCTGCGGATACTGGACTGACATGATAATAGAGCAAACCTTAATGAAATCTATGAAATCTGAGGGAGGTGTCTCCAGGGGACGAAGTACACGAGAAAGTGTACTGTGCAAATAGACTTATGACATGCATTCAATGAATTCGGTCTGCGAAGCAATTAAAAAAGTTTACCATGCATCTTTGGACACCGCTGATCAGCATGTTGATGCAAGAGATTCAAGCATTAAGAGAGATAATGCAGACGTAAAAAAATTGGTTGACTGGTTTAGTTCTTATAATCCTTTTCAAAAAACAAATCAACTTATATCGCTAGCTACGGATGTGATCGGTACCGAAAAAATAAGCTGTTACGTTGCATACAAAATTGGACTTCAGACTTCATAATTGTTGGGCTAAAATTTAGTAAAATAAAATTTAAACGTGCAAACAGGGTCCTTCCGCTTTTGTCAGTCAGCAGCTCTATTAAAGTTCATGACGTAAACGTTGCTGTAGATCGTTTGCTGCTCTTTTAAAGGATCAGTTTGTACAAGAAATTTGACAAAAACCTGAAAGAATATATGCAGTACGAGTCAAGTCCTTACCCTACAGCACTATGTGATAATGAAGGCGTGCGGAAAACTGCTAAATCAATGCTCTATAAATGCTGCGAGCCTCGGTGTGATGAAATACTAGCTGATAACGTTGCTTACGTCATTGATGGTGGATTCCTGCTGCACCGTGTAATATGGCAAAAAGATGATACTTTTGAGTGAATAATTAAAAGATATATTGATTATATACAAAAACACTTTGGCTCTACCATTACGGTTGTCTTTGATGGATACAGTGACAATAGCAAGAATATAAAAGCACTGGAACCACTTCGACGAAGCGCTTTAATTTCAGGATCCGTAGAGGTCATTTTTGGCGAGGCAATGCAAGTGACACTTGGCCAAGAAAAGTTCTTATCCAATCACTCAAACAAAACTAGGTTAATATCAATGCTAATGTATAAACTACAATCTGTCAACATAGCTGTTAAATAAGCTAGAGACGACGCCGACGTTTTAATAGTAGAGACGGCACTTGAGAAATCCCAACACTGCTCTTAGTTCTTCTAATAAGACATGCTCCTTTAAACCAGGATGTTTTCTTGTTTAAAACAGGGAAAAGGAAAATAACATCAAAAATATACTCTTCTTCTAGCCTAGATAAGTATCCAAATTGTAAAAAGCATATGTTGTTTCTGCATGCAATTATTGGCTGCGATACACCCTCTGCGCTTTTTAATAAAGGAAAAATAAAATGTTCGAGTTGCTTCAATTTGCGGAAGTGTTTAAACAGGAAAAAAGTACAGTAGAGGCGATTGTGGAAAATGGATTACGCATTCTTCGGGCAATTTATGGAGCTCCTAAAACAGAATTATCCATTGAAAACTATCTATACATGACATTTGCGAAATCAACAAGACCCACCGCAGTGAAATTGTCGTCACTCCCTCCTACTGCCGTAGCTGCATGTCAACATCTAAGTCGAGTGTATTATCAAGTACAGAGTTGGCTTGGTAATTACTTAAATTCTGAACAATGGAGATGGACGTTAAATAATAATATTTTGGAGCCCATTAGGACTTTATTGCCACCTGCACCAGGCGTACTTGTATTTGCAACTGTACTAAAGGATGTAACATAAATTGCGGGTGCAGAAAAGTTTTACTGTCCTGTTCAATACTTTGCGATCATTGGCACGGTCAGTCATGTCTCAACGCAAATGTCGATTGCGTTACCGAAGAAACCATTCAGGATGAAGAAGATAATCAGTTTGAGCCTGTTGACCTATTGACACAAAATATAACAGGAGAAAAAGAAAATGTTGGGGAAGACGACGAAAATCTGGAAAAGGGGATAAAGGACGACAACTTGGAGGAGATATCAGAGGACGAAGACGTGGAAGAGAAGACAGATGACGAGAATGAGGATGAGCTGTAGAAGTTACAAAATCAAGCAAAATCATGAATTAGGCCTACTGGGGAAACCATGTAAAAAAACGTGCATTGCATCCTGCCTCTGGGGTGTTGTGGAAACGGATGTATCGTTACCCTGCGTTTTCCTGGCGTATAGTGTGAAAAAAGTTAGTTTTACGTAAAATATATATGTAACACTTTTTGAAGAGAATTTTTTAATCTCTATTTCTTTTAATAGCCAAAAAAGTCATATGGCATACAAGAAACAACATATTTGCGAAAAACCAATTTGTGTGACATTTGACCTTGAATAACTTGAAACGCAAACAAGATATCGCTGGGGACTTTTGACATATTATTAGTATAATAAAAGTAAAGGTGTATGTCAAATTTCAGCTCACTTGGATTTTTTTCGTAGATAAATTCTTATATGACTGGAGTATAAACCTTTTAACAATTCCTCTTAAGCGCACAACACCAAATTGCAGACATATAACACGTCAAAAACGAATCAATTATAACACCTCAATATCACTCTAACCCAAAAGACCGGTAACAAGTAATTAAATGATATGACATTATTATTGTTATCTTGTCGAAGTCAATTCACAACTTGACCATTTGCAACAGCTTTTTACTGTTATTTACATTTTACTAGCCATTTTCATTTTTAGATTTGTTCGTTCTTCTTCAACGGGGGCAGATTTGTTCCTCAACACGGCGACCGTTTTTGAAGTTAACTCTAGGTTTTTCAGCTTTGTTAAGGTCACAAAACTAGCACTTCTATCCTGGAGCCAGAGCAAGCGGCTCTATTTTATGAATATTTGTAAAGTTAGGTGGAGCATAAGGCAAAAATTTGTAAGATAAACATGAATCCTCCGCAACAATATAGAACATATCTACAAGACTATTTGTGTTTTGGTCTTCATAGTCATCTGGAAAACCTGATTTCAAAAAATCCGTAATGTCTTAGTAGTTCGTCTGCCCGCTTGAGGCCTCATCCACGCGTAGAATATTGGTTCCTGAAAATTAAATTTAGTAACGCAAAAACATATTGATAACTGTTGAGAGCAAAATGCCTCCTGAATAGGAATCATCAGCAATACCTGCCCTTGCTGTTGAAGCAATATGAAATTGTATTAGGTTCTGCAGTGTTTATTAATCTAAGGAATTATGATGTGCGAGATTTGCGCACGTTTAGTTCAGTGGATAGTTTTTGTTTTTTCAGAAGAGCTTTGAGTGAGATATACTTATTTTGGTGTGTCTCTTACGCAATAGCTACAAACAGCAAAAGCGCGACAAACAAACCTATATTAAAATTTGCTAAAAGCTTGTAATTCACTCACATAAACTGTCCGTTGCATTCTTGTTATATAAATGTTAAAATATAGAAATATTGTATTCCGAAGATGCATAGATCCTTCGAAACTTATGGCTTCCATAGTGTCTCTCTTTAACTTTTATATGACTAATAAACGTCTCTGCAGCATCCAATTTTTCTACAATTTTTTTAACTCGTCTATCACTAGTTTTGTTTTTCTTTTATAACGTTTGCCCCACCCTGACGTTTCTTGCAAATTGTATTCAATCTCCTTTGACAAACGTTGTATACAGCCGTTATAAATTTATGACAAACTTGTAAATTTTGTCCACTGACGATTACCCAAAAAAAAAACCATTGAAATCTAATATCTGAAATAAAATGTCAATAAAACCATTACAAATTTATTTCCTTCAAATATGTATAAAATTGTCGCAACAAATTGTTATTAAAGCATATGTATGTTCTTTTAATTAAACCTTCATAATATTTTGAGACCAAGAATAAGGTTTCACGTCAGATTTGCAATTTATTATCCGTTTAGGGACATCCAACTCAATGCAACTGGCTAAAATTCTATCTTGGTCAACTTTATTAGATTTTTATAAAAAAAAACTTCTCAAAGTTTAATTGCATCATCTCGACTTACTTGCCCACATCCTACGTTCGAGTTTTTATGGGTACAAACTATATTAAAATGTTGTAAATCAGACCTACGGTTTGAATGCCTGAAATAATAATACAACAAAAATTTAAAATGGCTAATTCTATTTTATTCATACCTCACATATCTTTTTCTTACCCTGGATGTCATATTAACTTTTTGTTTCCGGTTCCCACGCTCAAAATCATCATCAACGTTCTCACTATCATCTGCAGATTCAGTTGCGACTGAAACGGTGTGGAAAAGTTGCAAAATAAGCTCGCAATGCTCGCAAATAAATCGAAACCGCACTTTGGTTATGAAAACGAGGTGTTTACGGCTGGAATAAATCCTGTTTTATCGTCTTTCGAACAAAATGCTTTTTATTTGTCTATTGTCAATGGACTAAATGCATTTTACATGTCGAAATGGTTTTCACAGTAGATTTTAAGTAGGACAAAATGCAGTATGATTGTCCATAATTTTATGAAACGATAGTGATTCGATTGAATGTTATAACGCCACATATAATTGAAAATTTGGACAAACTGCGATTTGCAAGTCTACTCGTCAAGTATAAATGCCAAGCTATTAAGTTTTATATTAATCTTCATAATGCAATATTAGATATCATCTCAAAAATATTATTACTTATTCATCATGTGGTTCCCAATTGCTTTTCTAAATCTGCATTTTAATAGTTAAAATTAGTTGTACTTCTCTCATAAGATATGCTCTTAGGGTGTTACTAGTTGTATATGAAATCGCCTATAACATATTTGCAGCCTGTTGCATAACCAGTGCAACATTGTTCGTCTTGTAAGCAATAAATAACATCAGACTTAGACTGATTTGCACCAGTCTCCCCTGCGAAGAGAATGGAATTCGTTAGATATTTCCGAATAAAAAGTAAAAGCAGGAAACCGTCTGAACTGTCGCTGAAGACAACACCCTATTTTCTTCAATAATGAAAAAAAAAGAGAGTGGATATATAAGAATGTATTACAACCTGTTTGTCAAAATTAGTTAACTGAAAATATTTCCCATCGTAAAAGTGAATGCCTAAATTTAATAAGTTAGCCTAGAAATGAATTCTCTTTTCTCATTTGACATAAAATAGGTTTGATTATTTTGCAAGGCAATATCCAATTATTACACATTAGATAATGCTTGCATTGCGAAATGTTTAATCTTTACTGAAATACCTCTCAAATGTAATATATATTTGGGTTTTTAACCTTGATTTTCTTATATCACTGTTATAAATATCTTTTTGTCTTTATATCACTTATTTCAAAAAGACTATAATAGAACACGTTCAGAGGCTTTATCTAAAAGTAATAAAATAGCACCATAAATTAAAATCCCAAATTTTAAAATATTTTCCTAAAAAATTATATATTTAATTAACCTAAACAGATAATGCTCAGGCTTATTCACACGCAACAATTATTCTAATTTTTTATTTCCTTCAATTAAACTCTATATTTGACACTTGATTAGTAGAACATTTGAGCAATTGTATCAGATTATAACTTACCTAGCTTAAAATGGAGGGTATTTTACATCAGACCTTTTAATGGTTTGGTATATTTACCTTGCTATCAGAATCCATCTTGGGCAAATTGCAGACAAATTGCTGGTGGAGGGCCTCATTGAAATAAGTTTTACGTTAATATAGATTTGGATAGGACAAAAACAAAACTGTATCAAACCAACAAAAAATAAATTATCACTACTATGATATACAGGGTGGTGCAACCAAGATGTGATGGACGATAATCGTCCATCACATCATTGTGAGTAAACGGTGAGGAATTTCGAAAAAATATTTTTTGTATGTTGTTGATAGTCAAATACGCTATGTATATAGCCATAACAGGGTGGTTCGAAAAAGTCGTGGCGAACCACACTTGTATTTTTTTAAATGGAACACCCGGTATATAATTATCCCAATTTGTTCTCCTCTCGGTTGCGATCACTTTGATATAAGGTTTATTAGGTCTAAAACTTATAGTAAGGGAATGGGAATGCTCACAGTTCGGTCATTTTTTTAACAACATTTGAAACAGGTACAGAAAACCCAAATATTCCATGAAACGTATCAATATCCTTGAATACAATAATCGCTTGCAATTTGTTTAAAATGATAATTGTTATACAGGATGGCCAAGTTTTGCAAATACACCCTGGGCTCATTTTTTTGAAATGGAAATAGTTTGTTTTCATGTTAAAGATAACATTTCTAGCTTTCAAAAAATATCATACCTACCATTAGATATTCCATAATAATCAACTTAAAATCTGCATAATCGTATTAGAATGCAGAAACCTTATTTTCAGTGCTATTTTACTACAAAACTGTTGGTCAGAGAAGTATCATGTATGGTATTTTTTGAAAACTAGAAATGTTATCTTTAACATGAAACTGAAATATACAGGGTGTTCTATTTAAAAAAATTACCCCAGTGTGTATTTGCAAAACTTGGCCACCCTGTATAACAATGAATAATGTTAAACAAATTGCAAGCGAATATTTTATTCAAGGATATGATACGATTCATATTTGAGTTTTCCGTGCCTGTTTCAAATGTTGTCAAAAAATGACCGAACTGTGAGCATTTTTTCAACTTTAACCGCGCCCCATTCTCTTACTATAATTTTAAGCCCTAATAAACCTTATATCAAAGTGACCGCAATCAAGAGGAGAATAAATTTGAATAATTATATACCGGGTGTTTCGTTTAAAAAAATATAAGTTTGGTTTGCCACGATTTTTCGGACCCCTGTATTATGGCTATATTTTTAAAACATGGCGTATGTGACTATGAACAACGTACAAAATAGTTATTTATGATATTTGTGTTAAAAGTAAATTTTTAAGGCACGCATGTGGAAATTTGACATGAGTGCCTTTACTTTTAACACAAATATCATACAATATTTTTTCTACACACGGCAATAAAAGGATACAATAATTAATTAAATAATAGCATCGTATATATTAAATTATCGAAGTTCACATTTGTCAATAAAAACTAGCAACCATCATTGTTGGCTGATTTGTTTACAGAAAAATTGAAAATTTGAAAGGTCCTGTCAGTTTTATTAAAACGCTAGCGCTGGCTGTTGTGATTTGTCAAAAATGCAAGAAATACAAGAAATCGATCCACCTCTAAAGACATAGAAGAAGCTACTAACAGAGCTATCTTGGATCTACTGCCACGAAAATCAAGAATTCAATATGAGATTGCTCATAATAAATTTATAGAATGGTGTGAAAACAAAGGCGTTCCTGAAAAGTATTCTGAGGGTGCAGCCTAGCTCGCGTCCGTAGAAGAAATCTACACGTGCACCCTGGGTAATGCTAAATGAGCTAGAACGATAGTTGGCGGCTAGTCCTATTTTTTCTAAAAGATCTCCTAGTCTGATACACATGGAAACAAAAACAAAACAAATCAGTTCTTCTCAGAACTGTATGACAAGAAATATCGGACCGGGTCTCCGAATTTGCCAACTTAATGTGGAAGGACTAAGCAGAGCAAAATGCGAAGTTTTGTCAAAGATTCTACGAGAACATAAGGTTGACGTAGCTACCATTCAAGAAACTCATATAGGAAATGAAACCGATCTCAAAATAAGAGGCAAACTACCAGGATATGAAATTCTTGGTGCCACCTATCATCACCACATATACATATGGATGCGTAACCTTTATACGTATATAGTAACATTGAAAACGCTCGCCTGGTACGCACCACTATTAGTAACAATAACATTCACACTATCACGGTGAAGATCGAGGAACTTAGAGTGGCAAACATATATAAGCCTCCGTCAGCCCAGTGGCCTCCTGAAGTCTTGCCGCAGCTCCCCCCTCCAGCCATCACACAATGTGGAAATATAACAGTAATGACTATAACGGTGAAACACTTGTAGAATGGGCAGACGAGAACAGCTTAAGCATCATTTTTGATGCAAAAGATAGGGGAACGTTTAGATCGACAGCATGGAACAGAGAGTACAATCCGGACTTGTGTTTCTCGACCTAAAATACTCAAAATCAACCAGTTCACATATCCAGAAAAGTCTTCGAAAACTATGCCAGCACCGTCCAATTATATATGAAATAGGCACTCAGATCCCAATAATCCGATCTATACCCAGACCAAGGTGTAACTTTCAAAAGGCAAATTGGACAAAATTCTCTCTTGAATTGGACAAAATTGTGAAATGGATATCGGCAGAGCCTGAGAATTATGATAGGTTTGCAGGTGCTGTGGTCTCAGCTGCAAACAAGTCCATGCCTAGAGGGTATCGTAAAGAATACATCCCGGGGTGGAATGCTGAATGTGAAGAACTGTATAAAAACTGCATAGAGAGCGGCGACCCAGATATAGCCAACGACCTTGTACAAGAACTAGATGAAGCTCGGAAAGATAAATGGGTAAAAACAACAGAGGAAATGAATTTCCAAAGATCCAGTAGAAAATCATGGAGCCTACTTAAAAAGTTAGGAGGAAGTAACCCACCCGTTCGAGAAACCCACTTGATCTCACCAGATCAGATAGCCAGCAGAATAGTAACTTTATCTAGAGCCCCACGTGATAAACAGCATACAAAACAACTTAAAAAAGAACTTAGTAATATACGCCAAACAGTACCACGCGACACGGAATTCTCTCGTGAGTTCACTACTGAGGAATTAATTGCAGCTCCTAAAGATGTGAAAACAGGCAAAGCACCTGGGTTTGACGGGATACGTCCTGAGTTCCTGCTTCACTGCGGAGAGAAGACAAAGAAATGGCTGACCGTATTTTACTCGCGCATCTTAACATCTGGAGTCTTGCCGAAAGCTTTTAAAATCAGTAAAAAATAATCGCTGTACTAAAGCCCAATAAACCACGAGATAAAGTCGAAAGCTACCGCCTCATAGCACTTCTTAGCTGCTGTTATAAACTCTTAGAACGACCTCTCCTCAGCAGATTAGGCACACGAATTCTGGAACATATTCCACCTGAACAAGCAGGTTTCAGACCTAAACGAAGCTGTGCAGATCATGTTCTCAGCCTGACTACACATATTGAAGCGGGTTTCCAAAAACAACAAAAGACAGCTGTCGCTTTCGTGAACCTAACAGCCGCTTACGACACAGTATGGAAAGAAGAGCTCCTATACAAGCTGGCTGAACAAGTCCCTTGTTATACAACGCTGCGACTGATAAACAACTTGCTTTCTGACAGACACTTCCAAGTAATCCACGGTAATATCGTAAGCAAACAGAGAAACTCAACAATGGATTGCTTCAAGGCTCAGTTTTGGCCCTGATGCTTTTCAATCTCTATATTTCAGATTTGCCTAAAACCGACGCGATAAAGTTTGGGAACGCTGACGATCTAGCCTTAGCTCTACAACACAAACAGTTTGAACCTACCGAAAACACGTTGATCAACGACCTCAACAAACCGTACAAATATTTTACCAAGTGGCGGTTGATACCAAACCTAAATAAAACTGAAGTCAGCTGCTTCCACCTTAATACAATAAGACAAATTATGAATTAGGAGTCAAAATGAATAACACAGTGCTACCCTATCAATGGTATCCAAAGTATCTCGGGGTAATCTTAGATAGAACTCTATCATTCAAAAAACACCTTGAAACCACAGCGCAAAAAATAAGCACTCGAAATACCATTATCCAGAGACTGTGTAGCACTAGCTGGGGGGCATCGGCAAATACATTACGAACATCTGCACTTAGTTTAGTGTATTCTGCGGTCGAGTATTGTGCACCGGTATGGATGAACAGCGCACATACCAAGAAAGTGGACACTCAGCTTAATATAGCAATGAGAACGATTAGTGGCTGCATCAGAACTACTCCATCTATTGGCTCCCAACACTCAGCCACATACCTGATAAAAGATCATAAGAAAATAATTAATAACACACAACTCCCTATCCATAAGGATATCCCGGATCTGGCAATAAACCGGATTCGATCTAGGAAACCGCCAATGTTATCAGCACAACAACTGGCAACCAATAACTTCAACATCAACTCCGAATGGCAGACCCTCTGGACTGAAAATGCTCCACCCGATGTACGAAATCTCATTGACCCAGACGTAAAACCCGATGGCTTCGACCAACCACTACATATATGGAAGACGTTAAACCGTATCAGAACAGGACATGGTGTATGTGCCCATAACCTCCATAAATGGGGAAAACGACCCAACCCAGGTTGCGACTGCGTAGACCCAAACCAAACAATTGGCCACTTAGTGACAGAGTGTGAACTGAGGGCATATCAAGGGGATTTGAGGGACTTCTTCCACACCACACAATCAAGCCTTGAATGGATAGCTGAACTAGATCTTTTAATATAACAGTTTTATACCTACTTATATGTCTGTTTGTAACTCGTACATTGTAATGTCTTATTTACTCATTAATTTTTACATATTTCATAAATTTACCATGTGTTGTGCCATACGCTAAATAAATAATTCTGAAAACATATTCCTGACCTATTCTGAGGAAAAGACAAAGGTATGGATGTCATCTTGTCTTTGGTCCCATTATACAATGATCAAAGCTATGCTACGTGTAAATAACGACGTAGATACCAGCAAACATTTTAAACTGATTGCCTACTTGAAGCGTCAAGGAGAGAGTTACCAGACCAAAAAGTCAATTTTTTTTTACTAAAACCCAAATTGAACAGTTTCTGAAGCGCACCGGACGATGAATACCTTCTGATGAAAGTAGCTACGATTGTAGGCGTATTTGGTGCCTGCCGCAGGGAAGAGCTTTGTCACTTGAATCTTGACAACGTGGAGGATATGTAGACTTCATTAGTTATTAAAATATCAGATACCAAAACCAAAGTACCACGAAATTTTGAAAAATTTTATTTGGATTTTTATCGTCCAGCAGATGTCGGACATCGGCGGCTCTTCCTAAAATATGTAAAAGGTAAATGTACCAGAAGTCCGATCGGAATTAATACATTCGGAAAATTTCTTGCTGCTATAGCAAATATTTCTGCAACTTCCAAATTCAACACTCTATACGGGGCTTAATGTTTGTGGTAATTTAATGATTTATGACAGTGTGGATAGGAGAGTAATGGCGGTTCACCTGCTGAGTCTATTGTAGTAACATAAATCTCATTGTTTTTCAGAAATGGTTGGCTTTTTCGAATGAAATATTCCTTGCTACAGTGTCAGTTACACTGTTGTCCTTGCCTTTAATGTATTCAGTATCAAAGTCATATTAGACAGCAATACTTTCCATCTCACTAATTTAGAATTGGGCTCTTTCAGACTCTCTAACCATTTTAGAGGTTTATGATATGTATTTAATTTAGAGTGTCTTCCGAATATGTAAGGTTAAAACACTTTACTGACCAAACAATTGCTAATATCTCTTTTCCTGTAACTGAATAATTTGTTTTATTCCGATTTAAAATTCTACTTGCATCGCAGACTGGTTTTCCATCCTGGCTTAGAACAAATCTCAATGGCATATCTACTTTTAACAGCAGTAAACGTAAAGATATTTGAAAAGTGTGGATTAATTTAAATGGGCCCATTACAAAGAATCAGTTTATCAGTTTACAAATTTCAAATGAATGTTTGAATTATTCTGAAGGCTCGACTGTTTTGCCTTTTTTTAAAACAATGTCATTGGTTTTGTAATTTTTGCAAGGTTTTTAATGAATTTTCTGTAAAATCCAACCATTCCTAAAAAGCTATTCATATCCTTACCCGGTTTGATACTAATATGACCTAAAAATTCGGTTTTACGCTTAAACATTCATATTTGTTAAGCTGACCCTTTAGATTATACTCTTAAATATTTCTTTTAAATTTAGTATATGCTCATCAAACGTTACTGGAAAACTATAACATCATCCATTTAGATATGGCAGATTTTATTAATAATATCCTTGATAACTTAATTACCATTTTCTGAAAACTTGCTGGTGCATTTTTCAGGCCAAAAGGCATCCATAAAGAATCATAATGTTCGTGATTTGTAGAAAAAGCCGTTTTATCAGTACTATCCTTTTACATTCTTATCTGGTGAAATTCACTTACTAAATCCAACGCGGTAAAATATTGGCATCTTCCAAGTTTATTAAGTAAATCGTCAATATTTGGTATGACAAAGTTATCCTAGATAGTTTTGGCATTTAGTCTTTTAAATTCGATTACTAGACGCCATTTAGGGATTTCACTAGCACCTAATTTTGTCAGAACAATCCATATAGGACTTGACCACGGGCTGGTTGAAGAAGACGGCGTCATATGAAACAGTCTTATGATGTCGTCTTGTTCCATTCTGTGAAGTTCTGGTAGCCTATACGACTTTGTATAAATGGGTGCCTCATCTGTAGTTACTACCTTGTAAGTCGCTTGAGGTGTTGATGACAGGGTTCAGAATGTATCTAGGCCAAAATGCAACCAAATTGCTGCTGGAGGGCCTCATTGAAGTAAATCTTAGGTTAGTAGAGATTTTGATAGAACAGGAAGAAAACTGTATAAAACCAAGTCATAATTTTAACATTTCAAAAGTTATTCCCTACACTTGATACACTTTTAAGTGTATTAGAGAGAAATATTTAGCATCCTCATTTCGCAATGTTTCTCTCACTTGCAGCATTTTCTTAGAAGACTTGTCTTTAAAGAGCGCATGTTACAGGTGAAAATTGTTCCTTTCGTACGTCATATATATATTTTTTTCGCAATAACAAAAATATGTCATTATAGTTAGGTATATCGATCAGATTTTCATCTTAATCCTTTAAGGCCGGATATAATTTTCTTATAGGTTTTTAGCTTTCAGCTTAAAAAATATATGTTGGGGAAGTACAAATTAGAGAAAATTAGTTTTTTGAATTTTTTAAATAGTTTTTTTATGAAAAAAGTGGAAAAAATAGGAAACCGAGACATCAAAATATCATTTCTTATGGGAAGCCTGAAAACAGTTAGTTTTCTCGGTAAGACAAAGACCCACTTTGCATGTGGAGCAGTGCCATCTACTTCGATGCGGTTGCGACCGAGTGCTACAAAGTGCACAACGAATTTTGGTTCCATGAATTGGCATGTGAGAGCTACTTTATGTGTGTGCCACTATCATAAAAAAAAGATTACATTTTTTTTAGATTTGTGTCTGAATATTCCTTTAGTTTTGTATTGTACAACGCGGGTCGTTTTTCGCCTTCATCAATAAACAACTCAATATCCATGTTGTAAATTTGAAATGCAAACGGCAATATGCTTTGCCCGTTCATCGGCTACAAGCAACTTTCTAATCGCCAGTGGACGCGATCCTGAATAAATACGCTTGATCTATTTTATCAGCAACTGTTGCGATGCCCAAAAAATTGAACAGGTTGGAATTTTTTAGTTGCGGCAACTAAATAAATGCCCGTGTACGACTTATTATAAATAATATTGTGCTCTACTTTTGTGATTAGAAAGTTGCCTAACTATAGTTGACAGTGGACGGGAGCTCTTATTGTACTTTTTGTCAGTTCAAGTAAGAGATTTATTTAGTTTTCTTTTGGTGACAATGGATGAATTTACAAACTCTGAAATTACAGACATGCATTTTATGTATGGAATGGCTAAAGTTGCCCTCGTGCAGCAAGACAAAATGTATTAATATTCACTGCTGACTTCGTGAGATGGGTAGTTTTAATTCCCAGATAGAAGCTGTGCTTAATAAAATTGAAGAAAATCCTGCAACAAATACACGGAAAATTGCTCATATTATAGTAAGGAAAATTTCAAAGAGACTATCACAATTAAGGTGTTGTGTAGTGATGAGGCATATTTTTTCCGTAATGCAACAATAAATTTCTATAATAATCATATTTTGAACGAAGGTAACTACACGCTATAGCTGAAAATAATTTCCAAGAGCAATTCTTAAGAAATGCTGGGTTGGCATTGATGCGGATTTTCTTATTACCTACCCGAATTCTTTGAAGATGTTCCAATAACAGAAAGAGCTCGAATTTGGTTTATGAAATATGGTGCTCCCCCAGACTTCAGTTAAGTTGCAACCTGAAGCTTGGCCGCCCAGGGCGCCCGATCTTAATACACTCGATTTTTTCTCTGGGGGTACCTAAATTCATTAGTCTACAGAACTCCGGTTCTAAATGAAGATTATCTAAGAAACCGGACACAACAGTCATGCAAAGTTATACCTCCGAAATTCTTCTGGTATTTTTGAGCGGATCCATCAGCCGATGGAGCACAAATGCATTTGTTGTAGTCGGGGGTTCCTCTTCCAGCAGTTGCTTTAAGTTAAGTATTTAATTTAGTTTTAATTAGCACCATGACGATTATTTCGAAAGGTAATGAAGAACGTTATCTCATGGGCCTTACAACTCTGCTTTTTTCATTTTTCCAAAATAAATATAAGGCCGTAAGTGATAGTGGAAAACTTCAAGAAAGTGAAAAGTTGAAGAACAAAATGGTAAATTAGATGTTATTCTCAAATTTAGACCACATGTTTATACGAACTTTTTATCTTAAAACCATACAATAAATTACCCCTTAAAATTTGTCTACATACTTAAAGAATACCCTGTATAAATACAAGGTGACTAAAAGTAAAATTCAGTTTTTGAAAAATCGAATGAATCGACTTGACTAGTAAATTGTATGAGATATTTAAATTTGCTTATTGGTAAAATATTAAATTAGAAAAATACAGATTTATGTTTTAAAGGAAAATTTGTCCATATGTCTGTCATCTTGTTCTTAGCATTACTGCAAAATGGCTCTTAGTTCCTGGAAAAACATTGATATTGTGATTTTTTCCCAGTTCCTATCATCTCCAGAAGTGGTGATGACATTTCCTGGCCCCCGAGATTACCTGACCTTATCCCAATGAACCTTTTTTGTGGAAGGTCAGAGAATAATCCAAAAACATTCACAACACAAATTATGTAAGCGTGCTTTTCAAAAAGTTGGGATGGTATTGCATTTATTTTTGTTTATTTTAAACGATTTCTTGGAAGTTTTTTTTTACAAAGATATATCTCGTCCTACCGCACAAGGGAATTTATACGAATATCATTGATGCCGTGATAATTCAGCGGCATATATCCATATCTTCGTAACTTTACCAAGAGGATAATTGTCATAGGAACAGTTGTTTCAATAATGATCTCTATGATATTTATGTCGTGGGTAAAGTTAGCAAGAGATAATTTGTTACACACGCTTTAATTTAATTTATTTAGAGCACTGAATTAATTATCTATATTACGGTATTTACTCCAATTATTCATGTTACGACATTTCCGAGTAATTTAAAGATTTTTTTTTCAATGGTGAAAAGTAACTCAATGTTTGTTTTCAAAGATGTAAAACTAAGTGTATTATTTGTCGCTATGCCATGTACAGTAGGTATTGTTAATCATGTCATATTATTAATATTTTCATTCATATCTCTTATTTAACATCTACTTTCACTTCAGCGACTATGAACAAGATATAATTAGTATAGGCAAATCGTTCATTAAAGTGACTGGGTTTTTGATAAATCTTTATTTGAACTGTGGGAAGATAATGATGTCAAGATTATTTTTAATGACGTCTATAAGGCAATCGCTTTTCAATCTACGATTATGCGCCAATAAATCACAGCGAATAATATAATATATTTATTATATCATCATTGTTTTAGCGAACTAGGAGGCGACGTTAATAGCTATTAACGTCGCAGGTTAGTTCAGGCCGAATGAGTGAGATACGTCATTGGTTTTGGGATATCCAAAGCTCTTAAAATCTGAAGTATAAAATCCAGGTCCGTATTTAAGAAAATTAAGTTGATGATGGTGGCCCGAACACGAAACGCCGGAGGTGAAATTTGAAGAGACCATATTGTAGAGCGGAAAAAACTATAAAACTTTCCAATTTAAACTGTGTCTCGAATATGAACAGTTTTCGTAATAATCGACGAAATATTTTTAGGCAGTTTTCATAAATCGCCCTGTATCTTAGAAACTAACAGGGATTTGACGGCACTGTAGACGGATTCTGAATAGGTATCAAAAAACGCAACTTTTCTTAAGACACCCTGTATATATATATATATATATATATACCTATAAATAGTACGAGGTAAAACCCGGAGACCAATGGGGCGTTTTGGAGCCCGGCACATGCAGGGCGTTTAGGCGAGTATACTTTTTACCTATCGTCTTAAAATCATCGAAAACCTATAGAGGGGAAAGGAGAGGGGCAATGATTTCCTTACAGAAAAGCGAATAGAAACTTTTTGACGTTCCGAAGCCCAAAAAAGATATCTTACGGTTGTTCAAAAGCCCACATGTTTTCAAATATACATCAAAGTAACACTGCGAAGCCCAGCGGTGTTGCAATTTTAATTTATAGCTATTAGCACTTTAGTATCTATTTTTAGATTCAAGGTTATTGAAATAATAGTTTCAGGTGAATATTGTGTTTGTCTTCTTGGGCTTTTTATGGTACGCTTAATAAATATTGCTAATGAGGTCATTATAGTTGCACTGGATCAACCTTATCTCTTTTTAAATGGAGCAGCCTGTGTATTGTTATAATTGTTTATTATACCTAACATTCTATACAGATTTTATATGATGTCATACTTATGAAATGAATAGTTTCGAATTTATAAACAGATGAAAATAGGCTCTTTGGCTGTTTTGTGCCTTTGTAGCAAGAAAACGTTCAGAGATAAAGCAATATTCGTTTCACATTTCTATCTTAACATTTAGAAAATTATTTAATGGTGCTTACTTACCAAAATTTGGTACCTTGGTGGGTACTATCAATCAAGGTATTAAATTTAGGACTCATGGTGCCAATCGTCAGTCAGTGTCATCAGATATGTTGTTAAAAAGATTGACATCATACAGGAAATCTGTTTAGAATCTTACGTATAACACAAAATTATAATAATATACAGGCTGTTCTATTAAAAAAAGGTGTATGCATAAAACCACACGGCAGAAGTAAAAACTTCAGCAGAGCGATATTGAAAACTATATTAAATTAAAAAGAGTTCACACGCGGTGGAAGTGGAACATTCATAAAACGATAAAACTAAACCATGGGGCCACCCGTCCAAGTACTAACCACGCCCGACGTTGCTTAACTTCAGTGATCGGACAACTACTTTTCACTTTGTACTCTTGGCAAACACGTAAAATTTGCTTTCATTTATGATAATCTTCGAAGTGTGTTAGGCAAAATCAGATCATGAATTTATCCTTACTCTATCTAGAACATATTTTATTACAAATGATCCATATATAGTCTGACGGGTACGTGAAGATTCATTCACTTTTCAAATAGATATTTGAAGGTATTTAGGCCGATTGTCATCGGAATAAAAATTAATATTTGTGTGGTACCTAATTTTAATAATGCTATTTTATATAATTTACTCTTAAAAGATAAGCCGCATACTCATACTCTTAACTCCGAACTAATTCGGAAATATAATAAATGCATTTTATAGAGTTATGCGGCTTTGCATGCATGGAGATTCCACTGGTGGCGCAAAATATAAGGAATCACCCGGTACATATACTAATTCGAGAACTTTGCTTAATGTCAACCACCATGCATATTTCAGAAAATATGTAAAATGCATGTTGCAAAGCCCGTCGTTACTAACCCAAACTATGTAATACGTTCGTTGTGACGCCCGAGTTATTTTTAGTTTCAAGGCTAAATTCAGAAACATAATAGGCAAATATTTTCCCTTAAAATATCACTTTATTTATATTTGTGTTTTCTCATAGTTATTTCCGTACTCCGTCAAATTATGTAGAAATATCCCGCCAACGCTACTCTATTTGGTATAACTACCAGGTAGGATTTTTGAAGTGAAAACTTCTTTAGGCGCGTTTTGCGTTTTTTTTCCTGGGGATTGAATTCAGTACAGCCGTCAGGCGTCACGCATAACGCGTCACGCTTGGAGCCGTCACGCTCGAATATGTATGGCATGTTCCCGTATAGGTAGAGGGCTGAAATTTTCAGGGGATGTAGCCGGGGTAAAAAGAAGATCCTGGAGGAAAACGGGACCCCGAATCACACCCGTTTGGTCAGGGGACGGGAGGAGAAGGAAAAACTTTAAAAAATAATTTCGGGAGAACGGGAAGAGGTACGAGGTCGAAACTTTTATGGTAGGGGCGTCCCATGGGGGGCCACCTTAGACCATACGGGGGACACCGGGGCTCTAATTTAAGAGAGGTTTTTGGGGGAAAACCGTTTTTCGCCCGTATCTCTGCAACGAAGGCTCGGATCGAAATTCTGACAAACGATGACCCCGCTTCTATCGTCTTAAGCAGACACAATTTTTTTTTATTTCTGTTTTTTTTAATTATACTATTTGAGGCCAGTTGGTACGTCGTTCTAAATAGGCCTAGGTAGAAATAAATGAGGGCAAGCTGCAATACAGCTTATTTTCCTCGTTTGGATGTGTTTAACACTATACTAAATTTGTGCGGTCTATCAATTCCAGATTTGGCCGCCATATTGAAAAATCCCATATAAAAATAATGATTTCATGGATTTTTCAAAATATCTCGGACTAAGTGCATTGTAGAGAAAATTTTCAAGTAACCAAAAAAAACTTAATTCTTTACAAAAATATACATTTATTCTGTAAACTTACCGGTTTTGAAGTTATTTAACATCCAATGCAAACATTGATTGAATTATATATAAGTTAGCGTTATTTAATTTTAAATTGTGACTTATTGTACTCTTCATTGTCCGGCAACAGCACCATAGTAACCGGAGTGGGGCCAAATCACCTGATCATGACCCTTCCCAGCCTCTTCGGCTGTCGATCGTCTTTATTTTTAGTGTCTACTGTCTATTGTACTACCTGAAGCGATAAGCGAATGCACGTTAATATTGGGCAGTATAAAATATGGAATATTTTTGGAATCAAATCGTGAAGAAAACCAATTTTATTTAGACGATCTATTTGAAGGATACCAAGGTGACATACCCAATGCATGAACAATAAAAACTAAATTGTTGGAAAAATACGGGGAAGATATTACAGTAACTAAACTCTCAAACCATCATTTGTTTTCGAGACACAGGTAAGCAAATTTTAGCGAGAGCATAAATGAGCAAAATGAGCAAAAAAGACGAACAAGAGGAACGCTTAAGAATAGTAAAATCCGCAGCAGAAATCATTATTGAAGATATAGGAACGAAAGTATATGACAACGAACAATATCAACGATCCGATAATTTTTTAAATGGTATTGAGAAAGATATTCCATACGACTCTTGATTGCCTTATAAAAACCATAATATTGAAAAATAAAGGCCGTGACGGACGCTGAAAAAATAAAGACAAAGTGAACTGCTGTTTCACACGCTATTATATCAGCAAAATGAAAATACAATATCTCTAAGCGCAGGAATAATTGGAGACGACAAAATTAATTGTTACAATGCGTATGATGTTGGTTTGTCGATGACAACAAGTTTTACTGGAAGTAGCTTTGCAGATATTAAATTTCAAAGAAAACAGAGGATTCTACCAATTGCATCCATAAATTCAGGAATTAAAGTAGGTCAGACGATGATTCCAATTAACCCTACTCTGCTTTTTCAAAGAATTTTCTATGCCAAGAGATCATCTAAACAGTTTCAAGAATAATTTCAATATGAACTGAATCCTTATCCACTCTCACTTTTTGACAATGTAAGAATGCGAAAAACGAAAAAGTCTGCTCTATATGAGGCGTTTACATCAATCACAGAAAATGCTAATCTTAATGACACTTTATAAGTACGTCATTGTCGGTGGGTTTCTTATTCACCGAATTGTGTGGTATCAACAAGAATTTTACTCAGCTGTTTTGGATAAATACATTGAATATATTAAGAAGCATTACCCAAGAAACGCCGTTATAGTATTTGATGCATATCCAGATAAGAGCAACGAAAACTCAGTCAAAAGTGGTGAACGCTTTCGTCGGATGAAAAATTGTCTCACAGCCGAATAGTTTTTGATGAAACAATGAAAATCACTACATCACAAGTTAAATTTCTGGCAAGCGGAAGGAATAAAAGCAGGCTGATTCCAATGCTGTGCATCCGGTTTAAAACTGAAGAAATTGTAGTAAAACAGGCGTTAGAAGATGCCGACACTCTCGTAATTAATCATGTTAATATGTCACACAAATTTGGATCAGTGGTGATAGTAGGTGAGGACATTGATTTACACGTTATACTTACTGGACTGTGTAAATCTGAATACAACATATACTTTTTAAAGCAAGGAAAGGGAAAAGGAGGAAACACACTTTATTCACCAGCTGCATCACGCTTGGACCCGGCTGTGAAAGAAAACATTTTGTTCTTACATGTATTTAGTGGGTGCGACATCACTTCAGCAATCTACAGGCAAAGTAAAATGAAATTCCTTAAGGTTTTAAGAAATCAGCCAAGCTTGAAAACCGCCATTTACGGTTTAAAAGACCCAAATGCAACTCCAGAAAGCATAACCAAAGCTGGAATTAAATTCTTATGGCACTTTATGAGGCAAAGAGAGACGACACATCCTATAGACACCAATTATTTGCGCAATCTATAACAAAGAGCTTATTTAATCTTTCATCTCTTCCTCCAACCGAAGATGCAGCTCGTATGCACCCAGTTCGTACCTATCTACAAGTCCAAATGGCAAATCACCCGCTGACTGGGGTTGGAAGCAGTCGCCCAATGGACTTATGCCGATTCCTATGCTGCAAGACGCCGCCTCCCAAGAGTTATTGAAGATGATTTCTGGTAAATGTAGGAAAGGTTGCAACGCAGCCTGTAATTGCCGAAAAGCAGGATTACACTGTTCAGTAGTGTGTGGTTCGTGCCAGGGAAGAGCGTGTTCAAATTCTGGCACTATTATAGAAGATCCAGAGGACGATGAAGCAATCGATTCTCGATTAGAAGTATTAATAACCGATGAAAATGTCGAAGAAACAGACAATGAACAAGAACCAGCCGTACAGTTTGATGAAGAAAACATTGATGAGCCAATTGATCAACCGTCTACGTCAAAAACACCGAATGAGAAATTAGTAAAGCATATTATGTAAGTACACATTATTATTAAACATTAGAACATTTGCAACAAGAAAGTGGAATAGGCCTACAGGGGAAAAGCATTAATTTCTATAAATGCATACTAGAAAATGTATGTTCGGTATTTAAGTGTCTGAATCTCGGCAATCTGTGTATCTACCAAAGCAGTGAATAGGGCCTTTTTTTGTAGAGACTTTGAATGGCTTTGTTTTTGGATCATTTGAAAATTTTCTGCACTGTGCATCCAGACCGAGTTATTTTAAAAAATCCATGAAAATATAATTTTTATATAGAATTTTTCAATATGGCGGCCAAATCCGGGATCGATAAACCGTGAAAATTGAGTATCGTATTCAACACATCAAAACAAAGAGAATAAACTGTAATGCAGCTTGCCCCCATTTATTTCCACCTAGAACCCCCTTGTCGCCTGGCCTTACAATAATACGTGACTATTAAACAATCAGAAAACAAAAATATTAATTGGGGCATCTTGACTGTGTCCGTTCAAAAGTATAATAATCTCGTTTTTCCGATTACTCAGAATAATATGCAGGGTGGAACATTTAATTGAAATAAATTCTATATTAGTAAAGACAAGCGTTTGCCAAATAAAATGAAAATAAATGTTTTTTTTACATGAATTTTACCCTTTATTTGGGGTTAAAAACCACCCTGAGTTCTTTTTTCAAGAGAAAGGATATGTATTGTGATAGCTTATTTGACAGGTTCTTTTAAGTATTTTATTTTGGGGTTTGATTTTTCAAAATTTGCCCATTTCAGCGCAGTACTGTACCCTTGCCTTTGCCTATGGTTGAGCTAATACGAGTTAAACGACAACAAATTGGGATTTAAGATTAATAATTTTAACGAAATGCCGACTTTTGATAATATAGTTTTAATGGTTATATAAACAGAAAGCAAAAAATATAATTTTTTTAAAAAATTAGCACCAAATATCGGAAACTAGGCCGTTTCAAACATTCGTATGAACTTTTCGACTTAGAATTAATCAGCGAATGAATTTTAATATATTCTGACATTTCCTTTCCGATTTTTTGTATTATAGACGTATACTACAAAATGGAATACTGAGGAAACAAATCATACGAAAAACTCGTATGTAATATGTGCACGGCAAACAAAATGACAAAATAATTTCTTTATTTTAGCTATAACTATTAGATGAATAAATATTAATATATGGTGTTTAAAATACCATTTCGTATATTAGGTCCCATAAAAAAACAATTTTGAAAGTAAGCCACTAGTAGCAAATCCATGAAGAATTTTTGTTACTTTAAAAAAATATATTATTTTCTTATTTTCAGCAGAAATTAGGAATTTTATTTTAATTTAATTTTAGTACCTACAATTTGAAAATACGAATTTTTTAAGCCACTTTGTATACAATACTAACTATCTAACGACCAAATCCAAAGGTTGGCATTTTTTAATACTACTATGTTGTTGGAAGCTTGGATACATTTATAAATAAAATGAATGCATACTACGTTCGCTATAAAGCCCGGCCGTATTTTCAGTAAAATATGTTTTACGTTCGTTGTCTGGCCTAAAGATGTTGCCAAGTTTAAGGCCTGATAACGGCGTGATTAAATGAAAAAAATTGGTGTATAAATTACATACTTGACAGCGCCCCCTACAGGAAGATTCTCCAAGTTTTTCGTATAAACATATGCATAAATAGTGCGTTGTCAAGCCCCCCCTGAAAATTTGGCAGGGGGGTGTTGAGGGCTAGGGGAATCG